>VYYI01002579.1:0-14464 GCA_021029175.1 Bilobella aurantiaca | reverse complement strand
AATAGCCTTGCTACGTGTTGTCACTTTCGAAGGACTCATTTTTTGCACAACTTAATTG
Organism: Bilobella aurantiaca; assembly: GCA_021029175.1. Lineage (NCBI taxonomy): Eukaryota > Metazoa > Arthropoda > Collembola > Poduromorpha > Neanuridae > Bilobella > Bilobella aurantiaca. Next base: position 14,406 of record VYYI01002579.1, on the reverse strand, counting down.
TCTAAAGATTCCTAGCTCTTCTCTGCTCCACTTCTCAAACCTAACTCCTACAGACAGTATTTAAACATATGTTAAACGCCATAGACGCTTCAAAGAGATGCTAATTTGATACTTCTGACAACGAGATAAAGACGAAAAGCCTATTTTTTTGAAAACAATTGTTTGAATATGTAGTTTAGTTATGCTACCTTAGCAAAGCTTCGTATACTTCTAGACAAAGTGTTATTAAATTAGCTTGAAATTTCTTGTTTTAAGTAACCTAAAATGGTTTGCTAATGAGCTCGTGACCTACCATTTCCCTACCCTCTTCTTTAAATTTTCAACGTCCGTTTTGCGGGAAAGTCAAATAACGTGACTTTTCCTTACTCCTTTTTTTAATACAAGCAGCTTAGCATTTCAAAAAAAAATTAAAGTAGCAAGGGAATGCAAAAGAAAAAAATTATGAAACAAAATTACACCCATGTACGACGAAAAAGTAATAACATTTAATTTTTATTCCACACAACTGCAAAGTACATTTATATGACGCAAAAAAAGTAATAACTATGAAAAAAAAGTTTTCAATTAGGTTTATAGTTTAAAAGATAGTGTTTATACAGATACTTCTACGAAAAATAAATATGAATATAATTTTAACTGCAATAGTCACCGCTAGTGACGGTCGAGTTCCTCAAATGTTGAAATACGGTTTAAAAAAATCCATCTCCTTTGATGTACTATTTCCGCATCCACTTGGAAAAGAAATTTGCTCCACCTTTAATCACTTGCGTAATAATGTTTTCTTGTTTATATTTAAACAACAGCACCAAGACTTGTCTTTTGACAGCAACAACAGGCGTGTTTGGAATGTAGACGAAGCCAATATGCGAAAAATTGTCCGAGATTTTCTACATATTTGATTAGTTTATGTTAATAACTTCAATTTTAAACAGTACATTGTCCAAAATAAATTAACACAAATACATATATACATACACGTGCAATCAGAACCTTGTATAATGTTGCTTAGGTGGACTAGTTCCCTACAAGTTACTTACCACTTTTGAACCATAAATTGCTTTTGCAAACTCAACAAAAGTTGTCTCCAATCCCTCTTTCTCCGTTGCAGCGACGTGTACCCCATATATTCCGTATGCTTCGACAATTTGTGTGTTTGGTGGTAGTTTAGTTTTAAACAAGATTGGTTTCTCTGAATTGACATTTTGCATATTTTTCGGAATATCTTCCAATCGGTAAATGGTCTCTAGGATGGCGTGCTAATGTAAATAATTTATTTAATTATTATTCTCAGCTAATACAAATTATACATAGATTGTTGTTTATTGAAAATAATTAACCCCAAACTTGCTCTACTTCTTTTTGTGATGCTCTTTGATATTCGCCTAGTGGCCTGTTCAATGTTTGCGTGTGCTAGTGAGTGGGGGAGGGTGGTCTCGGCCTGTTGAGTTAACTGGGAAGTTCTGAGGTCTGAAGCTAATGGGGTTTCTGATGGGCAGTGAACGTGGGGTTGACCAAAGAGGAGCCTCTTGCTTAGGCAGAGGCTGAGCACCACCGTACGCATACCGACCCATGTGCAGCCTCCACAACCGCAACTTTAGAGGCCTCCACCCACCACTACCACACCACCCCACTTTCTGTGCTGGTTACTGTGCTGGTGCTGGGATTAGATCTCGGCACCTACCCAAGGAAGGACAAGTCCCCCCCCCCCCTCTGACTACCGGCCGTGGGCTCTAATTTTTTGATGCTCTACTTATGATCCTACCGTAGTCGATTGTGAATACCAGTAGTATCTCGCACAATTTGTTGAGTCAGTCGTACTTTATTTTGAACTTGAACGAGTTTTTGCAATGAAAACGGTAAGTCAATTTGCGAGCAGTTTAGTATACAATTTATAACTTTAGCAAAGGCCTCTGCTTCAATCGATTATCATTAAATTAAAAATTTGTCAATATTTTATTTTCACAAAGAGTTACCTCTGAAGCGATTTGTAATGGCGCAAGTTTTTGTTTTTGTCTTTCACTGTTAATATACATCAACGCTTGCGTAAATGTCAGCTGAATACGCATAATCATTTTGATGGATCCACATCGTTTAACTCCGAACCCAAGCGTCATATACTGAACATCATTGCTCATTTCTGCCATAACCTTGTAAATTAAATATATATATCAGTCAATGATAAAGCATATGATACAATTTGTTTCTGAATATTGAAAATATGTTTTTGGTACATGTTTCATGTATTTCTCCCGTATATTCGATGACAAGCTTTCTTTATTCTTTCGAACGTAATCTAGATCGAAGGTGAGAATTTTGATAGTTGTATTTGACAAAGCCTCCTGAAGGGCATTTTTTTCATCGATTAGCACATTATTTGCCAGCTGATGCACTTCATTGACTAACTGAAATTTATTGTAGAATACGTAAATGAAAGCTCACGTAGTTAATCATAATATGTGATACATAGAAATTTGAATGTAAGTAAACAATTTGGAATTAAAATAATGTATTAAGATATTTGAAATGAAAATATGTAAGTCGGTAAAAGTTTCAGTTACCGCTGCTGGAGAATCCTTTAGATTTGGATACGTCTGTTTAACATTTGGATAACTGAGGTCGTCGCATTTGTCAAGAAAAGCAAGGACTTTATATTTTCCAAATTTTTTCCCTTTTTTGCACTTGAGTCGAATGTAACAGTAGTCTGCATCTTTTAGCTGTATATGTATATATATACACTGTATTAATTTTTAAAACGCCAATATAAATTTAGTTAACGGTATTTTACATTCTTAATGCCAAGTGCCATTATGGCCCCCATTGCGGCCTCTTCCAGCGTTCTTCCATTTTTCTCTGATTCAATATCACCACTTCGGTTATGTTTACTTAGCTATAAATAAATTATGATTTACGTACTTTTCAAATTTTAGTCGAATGAATACATCGGCGCGAACAAGTTCAATCTATCTAATAAAATTCAAATTTTTCAATGCGTATGTGAGGCTTACACGAAGTATTCCGTGAGTCAGAGGAAAATTTTAGGAATTTTTTAGACACACAGAAAAAAATCCGCATCTTACCTATAGCACCGTAGGCACCATTGTTATCATACAAAAATTTTTTCATTTAAGAGTGATCCAGGGAAGGAAAGGAGTGTCGCGCAGAAGCGCTACTAGCATGTCCAGACCAAAGAAATATGGGAAGTATACCTAACTTATATAAGAGGTTTTTCTTAAAAGCATCTGCTCAATACCATAAATAGGCAAACACCAATTTTCGGATTTTTTAAATTGGGAGATTTCTTACGGAAATTAACACGTGGAAAATTTAAATTCATAGGGCGGACTCTATAGTACTGTTTTTTTTTAAAGAAATGCAATAATAATAATACATATAATACAAATATACATAAAATTTTCAAAAATTTATAAATCAATAATTCTCTAATTTTAGACGAAACATATCTGGGTTAGCTTGCTACAAAGTAAACTTTGTCAGTGTATAGAAGTGATTAGGAAAATTTATCTAATTCACAAATTGAAGCCATTATGTTATTTGAAAATAGTAATAATAGTACATGTGTTTCATATATATTCTCATAATAATGAATTATATTTTTCATTGTGTAACAACGAATACTTGCCGGAAAAACGAAAAAAAAAATATGTAAAAGGTACGATTTATATGATTCATTTTTAATAATTGTATTTTCCATATACAACAATTACCATTGGGTCACCCCTATAAATTTAATTTTCCACATGTTAATTCTCATAAGAAATCTAGCAAATTAAAAAATTCGGTGTTTGCCCAATTATGGGTTTGGGCCGCTGCCGTCTCCGAATACCACTTACATATGTTAGATCTACTTCCCATTTTTGGGTCTGGATTGGCGTGTACTTTAGGGGTAACCTCCATCGTAAGACCAGCCCCAAAAGCCCGTTTTATTATTAAGACAGGCGGACACTCATAAAGTAAAAATAAATTCCTCCATTCTTAGGATCGGCTTTTTTGGCTAGTAATTTATAATTGAAAATTACAACTGAGTTCTTTTAAGAAACATAACTCAATAGGAATAACAACCAAATTTGCTTACATCCAATCGAATTTTCAAGTGGACTTGGTCTTGCCGCCAATAATTTGCATATTCTAAACCTGCCCGATAATATTTCTTAACAATGAACGCCACATGAATCAGAGGACTTGCAGTTGTGCTTTGCAATTCTGCATACGCCACGCCGCAGACTTCACGACTGGTTAGCTGTCGAGAAAAAACAATAGTTTCATTTCCAATTTACATAAACCATTCAATCTCAAAAGAAAATGAAAGCTTTAATTAATAGTATAGAATAAAATATAATGGAATCCTACCGTTTTCTTAATAGTTTCAGGCAGTTTTGATAATTCTTCATAAATCTGCATCTTTTTGGAAAGTATTTTTGGTACATAAGAGAATGTTGCTATAAAATAGTTCTGTCCCTCCCATTCACTACAATTCCCTCCCGTACTCAGGCTTGATACACAACGTTTAGAGTGATCCATCAACTTTATCATTTAATAAATAAAAAGTTTAGATTTCAAGTGATTTCAAATTAAGACTATACACTGCTACTGAAATTACCTCATATGCTCTTGAGTAATCACTTCGTTTAGCAAACTTTACAAAAGCGGACAACAGTGGGTCTTCCATAATTACCATGGCTACCTTATACTCACCTTCACCATTAACATCTCTTTCTGGAATTCGAGAATATGCAAATCCCGCAAAACAAAAATCTGGCTTTTTAAGCTGTAACTCACAAAATTTTAATTAATTTGTCACCTGTTCTCTGTTTAAATTGTTATTTTAGCTCACGTGGTATTCTTCAAGTTTGACTTTCTGAAAAGCTTCGTATAAGGCACTGAAATCATTGGAGGCTATTCTGGTACTAACTTTGACAAAGCCATCACCATCTATGACGCCATAGCCAAATATATTTTTCTTTTCCAGCAGATCAACTGCCAGAGCTGTAGCCTGCAAGCGAAACAAAATATCTAGTTATTGCTATAATTAACTTAAATTTGTTTTAAGTTCCTCTCAAAAAAAGTTATAATGGCATAGAGATTAGCGACTGGATTATATAAAAGATATTAAATAATTGGTACATGGACAATTCTACCTGCGCATTAACAATAATATCTTGTAGCCCTCCTCGGACATCTCTAATTTTTCGATATAGGTCTGTATAAAAAGAAGACAGTAGAAATATAGAAATTAGTTTTCCAGTTTTATCCTCCGGGTTTGCTTCCATTTCGCCAAATCCCACTCCAACTTTGACTAAAGCCCTATTTTTCAGCATCTGTAATGTTCATTGTGAAGTTGTCAGGTATAACATAATCAGTATATGTATACAATATTGTAGAAATTCTTATTTTGAATACAATATTGGCGACAGGTATTCAGCAGCATTTTTGGTTACAATAGTATTTTTTACCAAATCCAACTTCCTTGACCAGTCATACGCTTCGTCAAATATTGAAGTATTCGTATTTTCATCAAGTCTTCGGTAGAGGCTTTCCAACAAATATGTAATGAATTGGTAATTTGGGAGTTCTCCCACTTTTAATGTACGTATATAATCTTTAAATATGTCAAGTTCCACTGCAAAAAATTTGAAAATTTCATTGAAGCAAGCGTAACGTACTCATAAGAATATATAATATTTGTAGTGTACTCGGCTCGTTGTCACACAGTTTGTCAATAGTTCTTCTTTTAATTTCTAATGTTTCTCTATTTTGCTTAATATCCGCAACTACATCTGCATTGTCAATAAATTCGTCGTCCTCAAAGCTTGATTTCTTATTGGAATCATTACGTTCCGGTGTTTCTTGAGAAGTGCTACCTTCGGTGTTTTCTCCTTTGTGAACTGGTTCCTGTTGTAGACGCTTTTGGTGCTCAGTTGATTTACTTTTTTCGGTTTCACTGGAATTGGCAACTGAGTTTTCCGAGTTTACGTCTTTTTCTGTTTTAACATCGTTCAAGTTTCCTGGGTTGCTATCTTTGTCACTGATTTCATCATCATGGTACTCAACTGTACCATACACTTCATCAGATTCGTCAGCGGCTCCATTTACAATTGGTTGAGCTTGGGGAGGAGCTATGTCTTTATTTTTCAGTTTTCCTGCCTCTCGAGCTGCCTTAAGACGAGAAGCACTGGGCAGTAAGTTTTGCATATACTCTTTATCGGCAAATTCGCATTGGGCTTGACCCTTTAGGTGGAATTCATCCCAAGGCACCGACCCCAGCAAAAATTGCATCATCATTATCCACAAGGAGTAGATGTCATCTCGCGGGGACGGAACTGCCAACAAAAAAAAACATCACAAGTTTGAATTTTGTTTCATGAATATGTTAGCAGTAAAAATTAACTGCATATTTAATTCTTGCTCTTCTTTATATAATGAGCAAATTGCAACTCTAAATGATATGCATATTGGTTAAGTATTTAACTGAAACACAATGCTCTCTTACCTTTTCCTTCTTGTATGAAGGGGCTCATGTACCTGAAAGTACCAACAAATCCACCTTCATATTCGGATTCCCCTTCTTTCAATACCCTAATTTCTTCTGAGACTCCAAAGTCTATCAAGTAGAAAATTATACTGCTTGAATCCTCTAGTCCTCCTCGTCCAATTAGAATGTTGTCCGGCTTAACGTCTTTGTGAATGAAGTTTGCTTTTGTATGCAGAGTTTCAAATATTTGTAGCTAGTTGCAATACAATATATTATTAGAGTGGCATACTTAACTTTATTTAACCTTCCTTTAATTTTCTTTAACCAAATAACTTTAATGTGATCAAAAGAAAAAGAGAAAATTCATCTTCTTTATTAAAGGACTTTTAAATTTGTATTTTTTAGCATGGAAGATGATTCTCCATAAAACTATTGAAATCTTTTAGCAATTTGACTTCCATGACATTGTGAAAGTGTAAAATCAATTATTGTTATATCACTCTACCTTATCCAATGTGTATAAAAAATGGCGGAGTAAAATGTAAATAGACGTTATTTGCCATTTCTAGAAGTTATGCTAGTTAGGCGAATGTTAATTTTGGTTAGGTTTATAACCTCAATTCTGTAGCAGTTTTTAGACATTAATATTTTGTTATGCAAACTCTGAACGTTAAAGAGACTTAGAGAGTAGCTGAGAAAAAATTAAGCTACACCTAAACTACATTTTTTATCAATCTTTCTTTCAAGACGAACTGTTGAACCAACAAAATATTACCCTTCAGTTACACTTAAATCAGGATATAAATCTAGTCTCGTTATGTAGATATTTGGCAAAATATATTTTATAGAATAATTAATTTTTAATTTTTTATCCAAACCCTACACTAACATGGGGTTCTAACTTTCAGAATCGGCAAAAATTATTTTTTAAAAGCATCAAGATTTCGAAAATGGAACAATTCATAGCTTGTTTTTTGAGCCCGCTTCATTGTTTTCAATAATACAAAAAAAAAATTGTAATTACCTTAGACCACGATTCTAGAAATTTATCCAAAATCAAAAATACATAACCCAAACTTAGAATATTTAAAAACTAACCAGCTTTAATATAATTTGCAGAGTGGTTTTTAAGGAAAACTGACGACCGCATAAGTAAAAGAGGTCCTGTAAACTGAGTCCAAGCAATTCCATTATAAGGGCGTATTCTGTGGGTGTCGGTGCCATAATTTTGGTAGAGGCTGGAGGCACATCACAGCCAGCATCAGGATATACTGATGTAGGATTATTTGTGTTTGATGGATCTTCCTTGCTTTCAGGCTGATGACTAACAATGCCTAAACCTTTACACTTCGGAAACCCAACTATTTGCAATGAAAATTTTAATGCAAATTACATATAATTCTGTTTTAATTGTACATTTAATATCACACATATTAACGGAATCAACTTACCGTATGGCGACACTAGCTTCTCCAGTATTGCAAATATATTTTTCTCCGATTTCATGTCTTCGACGGCTTTATCAGTAGAAGACTTTACATGCAACGAGTGGTGAAAAATAATAGTAATCAATCACAAAATATAATAAATTTGTTTTTACAATTATTCCTAATAAATTTCCAATTTCCTTTCTATCTCTCTATATTTGCAATAATCACTAAAACATTCTTGTTCTAAGAGTTGTGGTTTTAAATGTTGTTCTATCCGACTTCTGATACCAGGGGTGAGAAACTACAAGGACTTGTTGCTGGAATGCTAAAAAAAATGAACCGGCCCCCCTTGGGATCCGAACCCACATCTTCTCCTATCCTGGGAGACGCTCTCTAACCATTGTGCTACTGGGCCAATTTGGCATTTTCTAATTAGAAATGGTGTAGTTGAAGGAGTGAGTCATTAGCCACTTCGTACACCCTCTATACCTCACGCACCCCACCCCCGATTCCCCGACAGATCAGCCTGTTTTGTTGGAACACATGTGAGACCTAGGTAGTCCTCCATTGCCTAAGCCTCATCAAATGAAAGAAAGGGAAAACTGGGACTTTACAGGGCAGGGTTTATTGATCCTTAAAGTCAAACCTAATGCCCTCCGGGGCAATCCTCAACTTATGGCCTAAGGCCAAACAAGACTTTGCCCTTAATGGCTATAACTAATGCTAGGACAATGACGACGAGGAGGGACTTAAAGAAGCCTTTATACAGGTAGTTGACAATTCTAGGTCACGGCCCGTTTCGGGCCGTAGCCGATCTCAAAACGGCTATTAGACAATCGTCACTAGCAGGTCACTGGCTACAGATCTAGTAGTATGGTCCTTTGTAGTCGGGTTGAGACTTGAGACGTCTGTTGTCAAGGTAATGGACATACTAGTAATCGTGTAGGTGTAAGATGGCGACTAGTGCTCACCGGAAGTAGAGTTCAACGATTGTTCATACCTATTATCATAGTCGTAACATGGTGTGTAGGATAGAGTATAGGCCATATGGTCCTGTACTGGTAGCTTTAATTAATTAAAATTAGCCCAGTTAGGTGCGGTTTAGAAATTTTTAGTAAAGTTGATTAATTCTTTGTAAAATTATTTTGAGACATGTAGGATCGATTTAAGGAGTAGAGGTCGGCTTAGGGAGAGATGTGAGTTTTGAGGAATTAGAGTTAGTGGAATTTTTTTTCATATCGGCTTAACCCACATATTGGTAGGTCAAGCTACCCCCTACACCCTATTGACAAGATACTCTTTCCTCGTGCCAAAACACAAGGGTTTAAGCACGAGGCAGACCGCACGCTAGCTGGCAGCTTTTTACTCCTCGTCCCTGCTCTTATGTGCATTTAAGTAAACTAATGTGTGGTGTAATACCTCACAAACATTACATTGAGTAATTCATTACCATGCTTACCACTTTAATTGCAACAGCATTTCCGTTCTTATCTATACCTGCATATAATTTATGACAGAGTATTAGCATTTACTCAAAATACACAATAACTGTAAATAGACCTTTGTAAACTTTTCCATATGCTCCTTCGGCGAAAGGTTTGCCGTCGCCTACATCATACTCTTTGTTTTCAGATATGTTTTTCGAACTGGCTTCTTCAACTATTGATACAAGATGATTCGAAGCATTGTATACGTCCGGTTCCTAAAATCGTAGTTAAAACATTTCTGTAGAACGCCTCTAACAGTGACGACTATTACCTTCTTAGTACTTGTAACTAACAAAGTATTTGATAATATAGAAAACAACATTTTACTCGTAACTTATTTTAATGAGGTGTATTTATCATCAAATTATTGGTGCAAATGTTTGTGCCTTTAGCTGACCTACCGGGTTTGCAAAATTCCGGTGAAAAGCTTTGAAGGCGTTTTCGACTTTGGGATTTTCATCAACGCTTTGCCTATTCATTAATATTTCCATGCCCATTTGTCCCAGCCCGGACCATCTTTCTCCGGAATCGTACTTTTTCGCATAAAATGATGCAACTTGATCCTTACATAATAAGGTTTACATAATTAGTTAATGATCAATTTTCAATTGCAAATGTAATTATTTGTTTACAAAACGCATAATGCGTATTTTAATAATTGGAAGCCTTTATAGGCCCAAATTTTTATTCTTGAAACATTAAATAAGTCTCTATGATGTTATTGGATAGTAAAAACGCTTATAACATTGATTTATCCAATACACATTTAATTAAACCACATTTCCAATACATTAGAAGGACCCGTTTGACATTTTTGTTGTAGCCTGTATAAGTGAATTAAAGTAACTTAAAGAAAATATCTTTTGACCAAACAAGACATTCATTTCTAGAGTAATCTTATGCAATGTATATTTGTGTGCAATAAAAAATCATGATGAGTAAATCTTAAACTACCAATTACGACAAAAGGGGAAAAAATGGCTTGAAATGGTTTCTGTTGTATTTGCACTCATTAGACTCTTGTTCCTATTGACGATTTTTTAAGTAACTAAGCTGTACCTTCACTACTGAAATGTTCATGTTCTTATTTATGGGATCTCTTTTGCGTTTTAGCAGATTTTCCAGTTCGTCTAATGTTGTTGGTTCGTCGAGCTCCGGAAAATTTAGGACTGTTTTTTCAGATGTTGTTGTGTTAGATGCTGAGCCAATGTCGACATACAAAAAGAACATCGTCAGAAAAATAATTGTTGCTACTTCCATTGCGTTGGGGTTTTTTACTGCAACAAAACAGACAACCTTCAATTACTTTACCTTCAATTGTGCTTTAATTTGTACGATTAATTCATTTGTGTTGAAAATTTCTTATGCTCTAGTCAAGCTGGGAATAGGGAGTATACTGAAATTGGTTTGAAACTATGTATTAGTGTTCGAAACTTAAGTATTTTTTTAGAGCTAAACTAAAATTAAAATAGCTTAATACTTTTAGGGTTAAAATTTTGATTGTAATATTTAATATTGCCAAGTTCACAATTCAATTCACAATCACAATTCACAAGGTGAACTCGTGCCCATGACTCGTAGTTGTTATTTAGTCAGATTTCGTTTGGCAGTCGTGTATATGCGTTCTCTTTAGATCATTTAGTTTAGAAATTTTGGAGTGCATTAGGTTTTTTGCCTTTTGTACAACTATGTGCACACTTATAAGTAGGTGTCCACATCTTTCAATCTTGGCCCTGGTTGTCAGTCCACCTTCAGCCTCTGTCCAGTCCAGACGTCATAGCAGAGCCGACGCTACCCCGCCATGACGCCATGACCATTGTTACCGTATTCTTGTCTATAAACATATTCTTAAAAGTTTTTGAGTCGATCGTCGGGGTTAATAAGTCTTTGGCAAGCAAGTGTCGCGCAATAACTCTACCAGGTGAGTGCATCTGCTACCGTGGACCGCAAACGTCTTTAAGTTTCGGTAGCATCGCAATACATGCAATTAATAATTAGACATAATTCTAGTTCTACACTAAATTATTCCGTAATCAGGATTTTTCCAGTATCAAGAATTTCAATTTCATTAAAGTACGTCAGCTGCCCGTAGTCCGGGGGTTAGGAAACTGCTCCTAAACTGGTTAGGTGCTAGGATGGAGTCTCGGAATTGTTTGAGTAAAAAGTGGTAACTTGGTAGTAGTGAGGGGAAGAATGGTAAGTTGTCGTCGATGAGGCTAGGCTTTGTTCAGTATGTGGGGGTGTTCAGCCTCTGCCAACGGTGGTCAATCCCACGTTAACTATCCAGCAGACCTCTTCCCAGTTTCCTTTCCCATCCCAAAAAAAATTCATTCAAGTATAACAATACTAACAGGCTTAGAAGCTTGTTTTAACTTTAGACAAATAAACCCTTGATTGGAATTCAGTAGTGAAGCTTTTCTTTTTCCAGGAAAATTTGTTTCCCGCCCCGTTGTACAAATTATAGCATAGTACAGCGCACATGGCCAGTCATTTGTAGATATTGATTGGTTATTGCAGATAATTCTGTTTACAATTTGTCCTAACTCCTAACCTACCTCCTAACATATCACTAGTAAAATAAAGGTTTCGGTTGTGGCCAGAACCAATGCAAGTATTATTTAGGCACGCATTTCCTTACATAATGCGTAACTTCGTGAAGGGTGAATGAGGACAACTTAATCGTTAACTTCTTAAGCGACATATTTATTACTCAAAATTACTAGGTGCATACAGGAACCGTTTGAGTGACCACGCTCTATTGCTCCGCTGCACGAACCAAATGAACTCGCCCTGAGGAAAATACTCGCTTTCACGAAGGAAATATCTTTCAAGAAAGCCCTTATTTACATACCAGCTAACGTACCCGTCCTGAAACGGGGATTATCCGTTAGCGGCTCAATTCCCAACTAACTAAGTCAACTAAAAAGAGATTTAGATTTGAGAGTCAGAGTTGTATGTATGTTTGTAACAGGATCTATTTGTTAGAATAGTGAGACTCACGCCGAGCATGCCCGAAAATGGCATATTTCGGTCACTTCTAATGAAAAATAGCGTTGTTTTCTGCGCGAATTGAGATACCCGGGCACACGTAAATGTATGCCTATGGGAAGATTCGATCTCCGGCACTTAGAGGAGAGAGAAGAGACTGATGCTCTAACCTCTCGGGCAACTGCAAACCCTAGTTCATCCCTACAGCCATAGTGAGATTCGGCATACATAAAAACCCAATTTGATTGCAAAACTCAATTTCGAAATGTGAATTTTTATTATTTTTGTTTATACTTAACAAATTGAGACTATTTTGAAGCTATTTCAATGTCATTGATAGGTTCAGCGTACCTTTAAGCCCCTTCTTAAATGTAAAACTTGAAAGGTTACAAAGACCCTTATCTCCTTAGCGTTTTTTTTTCCTTTGTAGCGTGCCCATGACTCTCTCTCGGGCTCACCAGACACACCAAAAGGGGAGGAGCCAACTTTTGTGCCAAGCCACGGAACCTCGCATCTAGATTTGAGGTCGGCCCTTTGGCATTTAGGATCCCCAGTCCCCCTTGCCCCTTCTACTTTTTACCCATTGAACCTGAGGCTCATTCTCTCGAGATGAGGCCCCGTATCCTCTCAAACTCAATTACCAGAAGTTTACTAATTGTTAATTAAAGTTAACTAGGAACCATGTTAGAGATATTTCAATGTCATAGTTACTATAAGCGAACATAAGAAACACCAAGTTTAACCAAGTTTTAAGACTCAATTCCAAAAAAATATTTTGTTACTAATTTTAATTGCTATAAACTAATTAGTAATCGTTTTTGAATTGTCATTTTAGGTTCCGCGTACATACCCTAGTTCCATGTAAAACTCATTTTCGGAAATGATTATTTTTACTAATTATTTATTAAAATTTACTAATTAGTAATTGTTTTGAGCTAAGGGAACTTGGTTTTTTGAAGAGAAGGAAATGAAAGTAAAGATTTAAGAGATCCTTCCCCTTCCCTTGACTTCCCTCCACCTCCTGTTGCTCTTGGCTTTTTTCTGGCGCATGCGCCGTGGTGCCTGATTGCGACTAATGCCACTAAACTGTCTTCTATTATTAGTAACGGAAGCGAAGCTGAAAGCTACTTATGTTTTCGTTATGTCTGTCCGTCCGTCCGAGTCAAACCTGTATCTCAGGAACCACTAAACATATCTCAAATCTGTTTGCGATGATGTGTTCCTAAGGTGCCGGCGCAGTTCAAGTTTGTTTTTGTTTGACCGGAAGTGACCCCCTTGGGGGTCAAAGGTCAAGGTCAAGGGATATTATTCTATGAAAACATGAAAAATGACCCCTACAAAAGTTGTTCCCCTTATAAAAGTGAGTAACACTTGTAAAGAACACTTGTTTATGTGGCCCCCCAATGAGCCGCAAAATGACACTTTGACCTCAAAATGACCTTTCAAGGTCACACTCTAGTTTTGCATGAAACAAAAAGTTATGTTAGTCCCGATGGTCGTAGAGCCCCTCTTCCCCCGGAAATAACCCCTTGCCCTCAAAATGACCTTTCAAGGTCAAACTCTAGGTTTGCATTAAACGAAATGGAATGAAATGATGGTCCTGATTATCCTAGAGCATTTTTTCACTTGGAAATGACCCCTTGATCTAAAAATGACCTTTCAAGGTCAAACTCTAGTTTCGCATGAAACGAAAACTTATGATGATTCCAATGACCGTAAAGCCCCCCTTCATCTAAAAATAACCCCTTGACCTCATAATGACCTTTCAAAGTCAAACTCTAGTTTTGCATGAAACGAAAAGTTATGATGGTCCCGATAATTGTAGAGCATTTTTTCACTCTGAAATGGCCCCTTGATCTCAAAATGGCCCCTCAAGGATAACTCTAGTTTTGAATAAAACTAAAAGTAATGATGACTTTGATGACATAAAACGCTTTTGTATATTTGAAAATGGCCTATTGACTTTCAAAAAGCAAGACTTCTATTTTCTAGTCTAATCTTAATACTTTTC
>VYYI01002578.1:0-14469 GCA_021029175.1 Bilobella aurantiaca | reverse complement strand
TCGTATGCAGTCAAACTAAAGTAGACATTCGTCTTCTTTTGCATAAGACGCTTGTCGCTTTGCATAGAAAACCGAGAGGGACTTATTGTTATTTTACGCTAGATTTAATCAAATGTAATGCTAATAATTACAAGTTTTAGATGGAGGTAGTTTAATCCTATCACAGTTTGTAGGAGCATTTTAAATCTTTACAGAGAATCCTCCAAGTTGAATGTAACATTGTTAGTGTTGGAGAAATGGGGAATAGTTAGCATTTGGCAGTTATATCAGATAACTGTTTTATGAGGTTACGCTTGAAAGATAGGAAGTGGAGAATTCCCTATTACACTTAACTTACAACGAAGGAGCAAGTTCCCTATTACACTTTGTGGTTGGGGTTGAATGACTCTGAATGTCTGTGTGATTGTTGTGCGATGAGAATGGGATAGAAGTCTCTATTCTCACTCAGAATCAGAAACTAAGCGAGGAGGGGTTGATTTCCTTGTTGTAAGTCCTGTATTGTGTGGTGGCTTGGTTTGTGCACAGTGTAAATATATTGGATAAAGGAAATGCGTATAGGGAGTATAAAAATTTTATCGACGGATTTCCCAGATGGAACACTGCTGTCGGTAAAGCAATGAAAAATCGGTCTTTAGCAGCACCATCAAAAGAGTACATAACATTGCCTTGCATTACCAAATATCTATTTGCACTGATGTGGCTTGACATGAGTGCAGCGCATGCAACGACTACCCTATATAAATCTTTATGCTCCTCTGCAGAATATCTACCATGTGTTCTCCCTGTATTTCAAGTATTTATACGGAAGACGTAGATTGCACGGAGAATGGATGTATATTTACTGACTAAGTTTACAACAAAGGTATTACTTGACGTTCACGATTCCATTACACGAACAGACAATGAGGCATATGCATGCAAGAGTAAGACGGAACAGTGAATTTAAGCGAAAGTAAAGCAACGAGTTTAGGATCGTGATGGGTAATAGAAACTTTGACAATGTATTACTTATAAATATAGGGAATACTACTACGTGGGGGCTTTCTACTAGCCTAAAGAGACGAAAGACAGCAATTTTGATGTCTCGTGTGAAGGAGAAGTCTTTTCTGGGCTAGAATGTGTCACGGTGATGTGATGCGGTGCCATGCCATGCCATGCCACTCTATTGGCTTCTTTTCTCCCTCAACATTCACACTATCACAAAAAGGAGTGTTTCTTCCGAGGAAGTCTCTCATTCTATTTCTTTTCTTTGATGCTCTGCTCTGCTCTGCTATCGACTATGGTGCGAATGAAGAATTGTCCATTTAACACAGAGCAACTGTGGTGGATTATCCGCGCCGATCCGCCGTATCTCATCTTCATCGAATCCTGATTCCTAAATTCCGTGCCGCTACTTCCGACAGTTCCGACAACCACTCGAGCTGAACATGACGAACACACCACACTAACCAAACCATCTAAATATAACACACAGAATTCATTTCTTCCACTCTGCTCTGGATTACCACGTGTACTCTACCCTGTTCTGGATATAGTGTCAAAATACACCACTACACGCATCATGAACAAAGAAAATACAAGGGGAGAGAGAAAGTAGAGGATTTGCTATACACACACCAGCAGAGACATAACGATAAGACCGCAACACAAAGCCAATAGATTCAATATAACCGAAACCAAGCCAATCGTCTTTTAGTGCAGAGAATCCCTCAAATTCAACTCCCACTCACTTATCTGTTTTACTATGTACTGCACTGTATTGTAATGTCTCCACTAAGCTAAATCTTCTATACTTTATGTCCAATGATCAAAGGATGGGGAGAATCTAATGTACAGTCTATCGCTCTCCCTCTACTTTTACCTATTCCAGACTATACACAGAGTGGAACCGACTATTACAACAAATAGTCAATGTAGAAAAGTGAGGAATTGCCAAGAAAATGCATTGCTTTGCTTCAAGCCTGTGGGAAGCCAAAATCCATTCCACTTTTCCACTATATTCACTTTCTACAATCGCTTTCACCATTATGACTTCCCGACTATTCACGGGGAATCTATCATCTTGTAGCCACACACACTCACCGACCTACACTTTACATTTCCACCACACACTATACACAAGCTACCTAATACTTAGCATTGAAACATTTTACACAAGGAACAATCATGGATTATCTTAAGCTCAATATATATCCCTACACACACAATCTTTAATTCCTTTGCACACTATGCTAATATTGGGATATATTTCCGATTCTGTAAATAAATTATTTTTCCATCTGTATGCACAAGCAATGAAAAATTCTTTCTAAGCATTTCCTATACGTTTTTGTGATTTATTACTAATACTCCATTTCTATACTAATTATTTCTTTAACTACAAATTTTCGAGCATATTACCTAATATTTTATAAATTAAAATAATAATACACACATTACAATTATCTATTTGTGGCATATTAACCAACACAATAATATGGTTTAGAATTTTATATATCGATTGAGTAAAAAATGTAGGACTAAAAGTTGCATATTAGCAACATGCAAATAATATGCATCGTTGCATAATAGTATGCAAGAAAGAATATAGGGGAAGCTGTAGAAGTATTGGGAAGGTGGTTGGATTTGGTATCTGGTTTGTATATGTATAGAGATACATATAGATACAGGTTTAGTTGGTGTTGTAAAGTGTAGCTATTGAGAGTAGAAAAGGAGCACTAAAGATTTAAGACGGATCTTTTGAATGGAGGATTGAATTTAGAATGATGAGGGAAAAGAGAAAGTTGAAGTGGATTGGATTGGTTTGGTTAGCGCTGAGACAAGAGAAAGCAGCCGCGATATGAACGACAGAAAAGTGAGGGAGAAAGATGAGAGTCGGCAGTATGGAGTAAAGAGCACTCTCCTTTGACTCCCATTACGATTACCTTAGCCACCACGTATACTGCACTCCCATCATACTCACAAGTCTACAGCAGAGATGACGGAGGTGAAGTGTGCTAGTGATGTTGTGCCAGTTCACTCAAGTTGCACTTGCACATAATATATACTATGCACCTCTATTCACCATTAAGTGTCTAGCCACAACACAGAAATGTACACACCGTAATTCCTCTTTAACAAACCTTCGATTATATATCTGTGTCAAACAATAAAACAAGTTTTTCTATTCTTTGGCCGTTTTGATTTTTAATAATTAATAAGGTTAAATATATTTTAAATGCAGATATGTAATTCATTATAATATTCATTGCAGATATATAATAACATTTCGAATTCTGAGAACTATGGAACTACCTAATCATTTAATTACATTAAAATGATTATCTGGAACATGATTACCAATAGAAAAATGCGCTGCCACTAGAAAAGGTTATCAAATCGTGAATATTCAAGTTCTTTATAAAAAATAACCTGATTGTTGCTTTCTATTATCTATTGAGGAATAAAATAAATAAATATTGGAATATTTTAAATAAGGAAATACGGCGGAGCATCATATCTGGATAATGTATGTATGAAAGTTTAGAGATATAAGTGGAGAAAAGAGAAGTGTAGGAAAGGAGATGAGATGAGGCAAGTCAGTCACTTTCCATCTACATCCGTCCAACTGTTAGCCACAAAAGATGCGTTGAGCAAGCTTGAGAGAGTAGCATCGGCTGACTATTTGTCTGTCTATCCACTTGAGAGGACGATCAACGATTTCCACCTCCATTAGCTTCTCCTGTCACAATATTGATCCAACTTTTCAGTTTACTGCGAACTCTTCACTCACTGCCAATTTTTTTATAAGTTTCTGCCTTTTCTTTTAGAGTTCACTCACATTCACTCCAATATACTCGGCTGTTCTGTACAATGCAATATGCAATGGACTTTCATTCTATTAAAGTTGGCACATCTGAACTTTTCATTCTGACAATTCTACGTCTAATATTACTGAAATCCTATCGGTTACTGCAACTGAATCTATTAGCCAATTCGTCAACTGCTTATCTAATGGCTAACCCATTCAATTGAGATTTTAAGATACACGTAAGCTATGTAAGTACCCATCAACTTTCGTCTAGTAACAACGTATTTGTTTTATTACCGCATCAAAGTAGTTAATGTGTATCCTGCTGTTTTTTATTGCTACCGACTAGTTTCAGAGCTAAGAACACTTAAAGATATCATCATTACTATTACATTACGGCTGGTTCATATTTACGATCTAATTCCGAATTAATTCCTAATAAAATTAAGTTTTTCTTTATTGAGTCTCTAAAATTTGGGTTTACTCAACAAAACTAAATCCTTGAATGAATGACATTTTGAGTTGCAGTGGTATTTTAATAAGGCTGTGCAATTTCCAACAGTGCACTAATTATGAGGTTTTGTTATACAATAGCAGGTGGTTTGGTTTTGGTTTGTGATATGTGGTTTGTTATTTTGTGGTGTGGTTAGATGATGGGTGTGGTGGTTGCGAGTGTACAATGAATCGATTCAACTTGCACACTAGACAAGATAATTGAACCTAAAACAACGTAGCTGTCAAGAGAAAACTGACAGTGGTATTCCCTTGCATAATACTGGGTTTATGAATAGTAGGTCTCTTGAATGGGATTCTAGATAGGAAAAGGAGTTTGGCTAATCGTTGGTTCAGAATGGATAGACTGTGCTAATTGGTTGTATAAAGGGGGGATTTAATCAAAATGTCAATAGATAAAAGAATAATTTAAATGCGAAGATTTTTTGTGGAAAAGTGTAATTTGTTGTCTCGCATGAAAAAACAGAGATAAAAGCTGGAATAAAATTTTGATTCTTAGAGAAAAGTTTGTGGTTGGTTCTAAGTATAGTATTAGTGGTTTGGTTAGATATTTATTTTTAGCAAACACATTAAAGGGAATGGTTTACTGTGAATTTGAATAATTGTTTGCTGAACTGAGGCTAAGTTGAGGAGAAACTTTTAGCACGGATAGATAAAAGCTAGAAGAATTCTGACTGGGAAAATTAAACAGATTCATTGAATCATTGAAAGGGAAAGGAAGCGAAGCATGTGGAAGAAATGGTTTCAGTTAAAATGTCCATGCGAAGACTATTAACAACCTTTGAGGGAGAGAACACTTACAGGCATGAACATACGTAGTAACTGTAACTGCAACTTGGTTTTTAGTTGTTCTACCTCTGCTAATAATATTACTATATTATATCGGTTCGCGCGTGGTGTGGGGTATACTTACTTAAAATAGAAAAGTCTTTTCTTCATTGTATTTACAGTGTAATGGCCGTAATGTAATGTAGCTACTAGTCCGCTAAGTTGCAAGTATAAGATCACAACGGGAGACCTTAGCCATTTTTATGTTTAAGAAAGCTAACAACATGTCTTTTGATATTAGAGTGGGAGAAAGCACACGCATATCTGTCCAACATAATGGTCGAGTGTAGACTAATTGCAACTACTGTTGAAAAACCAAACCACAACCGAAACTATAGAATTGCATGCATGGTGGCTCTTCAGGGTGGATTATCCCTAGACTCACTATCAAAAATACTTTCCTTTCTTCGTCTATTATTATTATATTCTTTTCTAGTAAAATTTCATTTCCAGCTCTTATCGCTATCACACTATTATTTACTTTTCTTGGATTTCTCTAGTGTTTATACTGCATCAATATCTACACCCACACAAAATTAGGAAACATGCATTGCTTTCTTGGCTTTTACTTGAAAGAGTTTCTTCTACTTAGTTATTTTAATAAGTGTACGTAGTACAATGTAGTAAAGTAGTAATTATCTTTCTAGCGCCTATTGTAGTACTCTATTAAAGATTAGTATGAGATAGGAATGCAATGTAAAGTAAAGGCCTAATTAGTTTGCTTACAAGAACTTACAATGTGTAAATATATATGAAGAGAAACTCTTATGAAATGAAGCTTTCTCTTTTTACAGCTTTCTCCTTAATTCGCAAGTGTTGTTGTGTTCTGTTCTTTGGCTACTTAACGCCTACAATATAAATTAAGTGTCTCAGCACAACACAGAATTCTATATTGTGTTTCAGCTAAGAAGAAATTCGCATTAACACTAGTCCTGCATTTGCATTCCTTTATTTTCTTTGCTTTAACCATTTTTATACCGCATTCCAATTTTGCGATACTTTCTTAATGCACTCTCTCTTCTGACAATGCCTCACTTTTGTATTATTACCACGTTATGGTATAGGACCTGCACAATAACTGTAAGGCAGTTACAAAAATGTTTTCGATCTCAAACTTGAATCTTTTCATTTCATTTTATGCAATCATTACCATTATCCTAATAATGTGAGCGCTATTCCACGCTATGTAATCGCGAGTAGTTAAAACTAATGCATCTAATTTGAGGAAAGAAAAGATGGCACAGCTCGACGGGTACTTAAGTAAATGCTACTTTCACGTTCCAAATGTCTACTACCCTAGTTTCCAACCGTAAGAAAACTAAGAAACAAACTCGGAGAAATTCTTTACGCAAAATTACATCACATTCTTATAAGTATTGCTACTAACCAACTACCTTCTACTGCTGTCACTATGCAATTAACAAAATTTCTACAAGGATAAAGCAATTTCTCAGAAATCACTGCTCAATGCATTTCTCGTTATTGCTAACCACGAAAAATATTCAATATTCTCAATGTAAAAGTAACTAAATTGCGCCATTCCCCCAAACTGGGGAGATCCTTCAAGTTTTAAATTTTGTTTTAAATTTTAACACTACTTTCAGTTTTACTGTTGAAATTATTGATCTGAAATTTTCAGTTGAAGCCATGTCTCAATTTATCTACTAATAATTTACAAATATTTTATTTTTCCACTAATTTTTTTTAAATAGGTGGAAACCAAATAAGCAGTATGTAAATATGTGCCCAATGAAGAAAAGAACATTTGACTGGTAATGTGGCAGAATTGTAGTAAAAAGTGGCAAAACCACTGCGGATTCTTTTATGAAATAAATAGATGAGTGACTGCCTCCTGCCTGACTTACTTTTGCGTATATAACTTTTGCTAGTCATGTCCCATTAGGTATATACAATTTGGAAAAAGTATAAAAAAGCGTTTCGACAACTAAAGTAAGGAAACTAAAAGAGTTGAAGTTGCATTCCTTGGTTGATACATGTTTACTTTTACATTGGTAGAGTATTTTTAGTTAGTAGTAAGTATTCGACTGCAGCTTACCTTTGGATTATGAGTATATCTTACGTAGGGTATATTTTATAAGTACAAGACACTCTGTTACACTTATAGTGGAGGCACTAATGGGAAAGTGTGTATTTCTGTAGGAGAAATGATCTAAATAGAAGCTCAGTGGCAAATGTATGTATAAATGGAAGATTTCTTCCTTCCTCTGTGCATATTCTTATTTCAGTTGAGTGACGCTCACAAGAGGTGAGCCGTGAACTCAGCTGAGTATAAAATTTGGCATTTTCCTTTACATTTGGATTGGTACAGTAGTGTTGGTATGTAGTCACAAGTATAATATTTCTTTTTGTGGTTTGGTTTTCTCTCAAGGTATGCTCTGGTATTACTTTTCTGCGGAAGGATAACATAGCGGTGACAGAGCCACAAAGTAGACTCTGTACCACTTGTACTAGGACGTGCAATTCTTCACAGGATTTGTAAGAAACGTTAGTGTAGTGACGATATAGGATATATTTAAATGTTATACTACAGCAGAATAAGTTAAGAGTAAAACTGCGTCGAGTTACCTATATCTAGATACTTGGTGGTCTTGTAAGTATTAGGTGCAAGAAGTCACATAAGTATGTGTCTACTATCATGTCAATGCAATGGTGCTGTGAAAATAAAGGTTTTATCGATGTCTATAGTGTTGGGAAGTAAATATGTATGTATATTATATTGATTTGCGAATTTGACTAGCTCTTCTATTTCTTTAGTATTTCGACAGAGTCGAATTGAAGTGAGGCAAAGAAAAGAAAGTCAGTCTGCATAAGAAATGAGAACATTTTAGCCGATCGACTGGGTGTCGCGCAATGGATCGAGCTGATCGTCAGCTTTCTTTTCTCTCTCTACTTATGTCTGAAGGTAATCTTTAACGTGACTACCAGTTCCACCACCAACTCCCTATAATAATACTCTCCTAGTTTCCCTAACGTACATCCACTCTCTATGAATGCATTAGAAACGCTCCCACTCTCCACAAGTAAGTATGTGACTCCTTTTCTTTCGATAAACTTCCGCATGGAAACCGAATAACCAAAGTGCTCACTTCTCCTGGAATGCCAATAAGATTCTAATACAAATAAAAGAGTTTAAGCTATTCACACTTACCACAACGCTAGACAACTTCCACACTACAATAGATTCACTCAATTTATTCCTCCATTAATGCATACGTGTAATTCAACTCCATATATTTATCCTAACCTAAATTACTATCTACCCTTACCATGTACGCTTTACATTTACCTAATGTCCCATAATAAACTATAAAACGACACCACTCTATGTTTACTAACATTACACCATTACGATTACTCACAGCCCATTATTAACCGAATTTGACCTGTAAAGTTATATGAGAAAAAATAAAATAATATAATATTTAAATACTAATGGACATGTATTATAGAATTTTTAATGTACATCAAATCAAAAGCAAGTGATGATTCTGGTTTCACAGGACTTTTCACACTGCGTAATGTAACGCGTGAACGAGTAAGGCAACCGAAAGTTCAAATGCTTCCTCTAACAATGAAAAAGCAAAGAGAGGCTCTGTGAATGTATTTTTTGATAGAAGTTTTTGTAAAGCTTGGTGAGAAATAGCTGACAAACTGAGCAAATAGTAGAAAAGCTAAAAGAGCAGTTCTTGCATTTAGTAGATTTAAATGTGCCTTGGTTGTACTACGATAGTATGGGATCGGGAGTGTGTTTCTGCAAGAATTCCTACAAGTTCTAATGAATCTTAGGGATGTCTGGAAGTTAGATGAGAGTAGAAATTAGAAGGAAACTAAGTGAAAGACAGAGAGTTATACAGCTGAATGGTTTGGTTGACTGGATTTTACAATGTCATTATATAACTGAACAATGTTTGACCTTCCTACTTGATTTGGGTGTAGTATATTGGGGAAAGTGTGATTATAAATTCGTAAGAAGGGAGTATTATGGAGATTATGATACTCACTTAATGTAATACTTATGTATACAAATATTCTGTGATAAAATATAACTTTGTGGTGTGCTATTGTCTCTGACTACGGTAGTAATGTAGCAAACGAGTAATTATAGCCTTAAGACAATTAATGTCTGTATAAGGAATTGGCATGACATGGCGTGGCATAAACAGCTCAACATTTGTTCTATCTGTAGCAGTGGCTGTCGTATGAATAAGAAAACAGTTCATTTTCATTTCTGTACAGTGTGGTAACAGACTTCCAAGTTGCAAGTGACGAAGAGGAAGTTCCTGACTAGATTCTCAAGATAAATACAACATTTGCACAAAGAGGAAACCATGAAATAAAGAGTTTTGTTTGAGAGAAGCCGAAACACAGAATCGACAGTCAAAACAAAACACCAAATCAGTTTTGTGATGCAGTTCCCAACCCTTTCATAGATACAAACAATGAAATGACAAAAGTTTATTTCATTTCCGTTTGCTCTAACTCTGTTGTGATGAAATCATGCGTTCCATGTATACAACAGCTACACAATCTAAACAAACATTTCTTGTCATCCTCTCCAAATACCTAAATGTAATATCCTTAATACTTAACTATACATTTACTGCAGCTGTAATATTTCATTTAGGTGGCCGCACCAAAATAGACTTCTCTGCAAAATTACACACAAATACTATTCATCACCCAATTCTATTTCTGATTCGCCATTTTCATTTATAATTACTTAATAGGTAGTTGCCTTATTTAGGCGGTCTTTCTTCTCAGGCTATATATTATCCTTTGCAATTTGTAAATTACAGATAATTTTGGGTTAATTAGAAAAGAGATGGAAAATAAATGCACCAGTTTGCTTTCGCCGGTTTGCAATTTCTTAGGAAACTAATGTTTTTCGGGAGTATTCTTGTTTTTGAACTAGTTATAGAGCAATAGTGATGCAATTCTTTGATGAGTTATGCTTTTAAGTGCAAAATAGTTTAAAGGTGATGTGCTAAACCACATTTAGTATTTATTTCGTGTAGGGACGTTATAAAATTATAATGGAAAGTGGAAAACCGAGTTTTGAAGTTTGGATTGTAGTAAGTGTCTCTTGAAGTGAAAAGGTTTCTTTGATAAAGTAGTGCGATACAATGGAGTGCTATTTAGGAGATAGTTTATAAGGGTATTTATTTAGATAGCTACAGGGCTTGTGAAGCGATAGAGTTCTTAGGGTATTTGTTGTAAAGTTTATGATGATTCTCATTTAAAGTTAACACATTTGAAGAGAATTGAGGTTTGGTTTGGTTTTGGAAGTAAGTAGTTAATTCAAGAGTGTTTGGAATTTGATTCGCAACCTTAATTTCCGCTAGGAACAGAATCTAAATTGAAAAGTGGAGCTGAGAGTGAGTGATGTGATGTACGTAATGGGGCGCATACAAAATATTGCAAAGTTTTGAGAGCTATTTGGTCCACTGGGTACCATTCTCATCTTTATCTTCATCTCTCTTCTCCATAAATAATATCTTTGTGTATTTCTCGTTTCTTGAGTGCATTTACTTTTGTATGTAGTAGGTCTAGTAGGTACTGGAGTATGAGTGGTGGTAGTTAACCTAAGCTATCTCGTATGCTTTGGAATACGTATTTATGTAAGTTACAGATACAGATAGCACTGTCTTACTTATTTACAGTCTATTTACCACGCTTAGTCTCTTTATAGCACCCAAACTGTTTATAGACGTGCCTTAGTGAAACAGTAGGTAGAAACGTTAGAATATCTATCCCCCAAGTAGAAGCACCTAAGTAAAGTACCTATCTTTTCTTTCAGAGACAGAAATACAGATTGTAGCTATTTTCTTCCCTGGAAATAAATACACAGACGACAGAATGTATAGAATAGACAAAACAAGTAACAATAAGTCTAGCAACAAACCAAGAAACTTCTTTAGCTAAACTCAGTCAGACTACTCAACTCAAGTCTAAACAGTCAGCTCAAGTTTCTTTTCTGCCCTTCAGTCAAAACAACATACTAATAATATCACTCATAGCCCTAGTGCACTCTCTCTCTATAAGGTGCACTATATACCTAAACAAATACGTATGAATCTCGGAATCTTCTTGGTCCCGTCGGAAGTCCATTGAAATCATGTTTAAACAAGTTCTCTAATATCATATAAACTGGATATACCCAAAGAATGAACTAATGTAACCCAAACCACAAAACTTTTCTCGTGACAACATTTCACGGGATAAAAGTATACAGACATTTTCACTTGTCTACAGTACAGACACGAACTACTCACTCTCTCTCTCTCTGCTCTTCCTTCTATCTCAAATCTAACGCATTAGTACTACTACTATTTTCTGAATATGATACGAGTAACCGCAAGACGCTAGTGACATTACTATTTACTATATAGTACCATATGCGATATTCTCTGCTCTAGTTTCCAGTTTGTTCCTCTTGTTGTGCCTTCAGTGTTTGAATGTCATGCATGCTGCTGCACTACTAGTATATAATAATATAGTACATATGTATGCATGTACTCTAATAAAGTTCATTGTATAAATCCGCCATTTCGGCAAATTGAGGAAAGCTCTTTGCATTTTTTTGCTAAGCTGCAACTTTATGATGATGTGCGTAGAATTAAATAGAGGATTTTCTGAATTGAGTTTACATTGGCGTAAGCTTCTTTCCCTGACTTTACTTTACTTCCCTTTACATTACTTTATTTTCGGTACTATCCGCCTCGAGTAACACTATTACTACTATTGCATATATTTTATACAAGAAGGTAAGCCACTTTCAACGTTTCAACGGTGTGGTGTGGCCTGGCCTGGCTACCACATTTTCTACCTCAAAGCTTGCGACTCTCGCAAGAATTCGACAAATCCATTTGATAGTTTCACGCTGGAAATTCTGCGGAATTTTAACAGTAAGTTTGCGGGGAATTTTCTATCTTAATTTGATGAGTTTTCCCCATTTACCATTCCGGTGACATAATGCAAATGCAAAGCGTATGTATTTCTTTGTTTTGTTGTTCTTCTTCTACAGGAGTTACTCCTCTCTTATGTGCTTTATTTCTATTTTAAGAAAAACTAATTTCCTCCAGTTGTCTTTTACTTTCTGACTCTAAAAAACAAAGATGCAAAATAGTCATTTCGAAAAGGGTAAAGGATATACCATTTAGGACTATACGCTACACATGTATCAACTCAAGGATAAACGATGGAAACAAGCAAAAACTGAAAGCCTGTAAGAATATATTTACTCTGGTGGCAAAGAATCAAGAAAGGAATTCCGTATAGACAAACTGAAGTAAAGCGAAGTGAAGTGGAAACGGAAAAAAACGTGAAAAAGAGCAGAAGCCTTTATTTAACGCAAGATTCGTTTCATTTGTATCTAAACGATTGTAAATTTTACTTGCGCATTTACCTAAACTTAGTAATAGTACTCTAATAGTACAAACATACCCTCTGCCTCTCCGTACCTGTCTAGAATAGGTAAGGGAACTTGCAAAACGCATGTACCCCAAAAATTTCTCACATTGACTCTGTAACCAATTAATTAGTGGTTTTTCTCTTAGGAAGACACAATAATTGAGTAGTCCTTAACATTGTAGCACCATTGTACATGCATTTACATAGCGTATGCCTAGAAAAGACAGAACCACAGTTTTTCGGATAGCGCACCAACTTTATTTTTAGTTAAAGCTTTTATTTACAAAATATGTCTGCGTACACTACAGTAGAAATGTGTATTTTGCATATACTTGGTAATTCTACGACGGAATGACAAAGAGAACGGAGTAGAAGGGAAAGGAAAGTGCTTGGTGCGTACATAACCGGCGTTTCTAGATAAAATAGCCAAGTGAGAGAGAAATATGCAGAAACTATGACCCTGTCAGAAGGAAGTGAACTTTTGCAGCATTATGTATCTTAGAGAGGAGAAGCACTTTGGGAAAAATTCAAATTACTCCATTTCATTGGTATATTTGTAGTAGAGTACAGTACATATATCCTTATTTCGATATGGACAAGGCAGGGACTGCAGGAGATTTTATGTAGCACAACGAAGCGAGTGAAGTCACGTCGGAAGGAGAAGTGAAGACTCCAGAGTCAGCAAAGTGCGTTGCACGTTGCGTAAGAAGCGTCCATACAGATAGTTATTACTGTGAGACAAGACAAGGAAGAAGACACTGGTTAGACAGTAGAATCTAGACACGCACTTATCTTTAGACATGCACTACTATAAATTCAGTTGGATAGATACACTTAGCAGTGACATCGTACGGCAGATGTTGATATGGACGTTTATGTTATGTCATAGATAGTCTAATCTCACCACAAGTGCCAATATACAAGGCATACATGGAAAATCCCTTCTATGGAATTTTCATTGCCTAACTTCTATTTCTATTACACTATACTACACAGTACTCCACTTCCACTATTATTTTCCTCCTAGTCAATATCACGTATGTATTTGTGGGTAGTGGCTAATGATATTGCTCAGCTCCGCTACTCACGCATAAACAGAGCTAGATAAAACTCTGAGTGATGTGACATCATGCCCCGCTCTATCACATCTAACCAAGCACCATACCACTGTTTCCAGGCAGAACAAATATTAAAAGTTAACGACCGATAGGAGAATTGCAACATATGTCTACTCCTTCACTTCCAGACGCATATTCTCACATAATATCAACCTTATACCCTTTTTATGGGGTTAACGTGTAATGAGTACCTATTCAAAACTATCTTACCCCTATACCTACTTAATGCAATTTCAGGGCGACGGATCACACTTCAAATTGACAGCTCTCCCTTCCGCAACTGGCACATTTGCGAATTCTCTAAATATTCCATTTCTCACATGACACGAATCATCTTTCTAACCCACAGGCTTATATGGATTTATCCAATCTAAAACTAGAACATCTTTAAACACAACAGAAGGGGTTTCATTTTGTTTACCATTTTTTATTTAGTTTGTAATTATTTATATCAGATAGTATATGCAGATAACCTTTATTAAATAATGCCGGTAATATTTATTGATAATGTTGTAAAATGTGTCTTATTGTGTTTACATCCAGATACAACAATTGCAACAGCTTTAAAATTGAAAATCGTAAGAACTTTACCTATTTACCTTGTCCACTTATTTCATTACTTCTACACCTTAATTTTACCTTTTCCTCCTCGGTTTGTCACAAATATGTACATAAAGTAAGAAAAAAACAAGTGTGAAAATTTGATTCTTTTTAGGGTGCAATTAAATTATCGCTTTTTCAAGGAAGGATGCATATTTTGAGTTTTTACTTTTAAGTTTCTGTTTATTA
>VYYI01002577.1:0-14470 GCA_021029175.1 Bilobella aurantiaca | reverse complement strand
ATAGAATAGAAAAATTATAAATGTTATAACACTGCTGCTTGTGAATCTTTTCAAGCAAATATGAAAATATGCAATAACAATACACTAATTTTTTTACTTACATCGTTTTGGAATAGGTTATCAAAAACATGATCAATTATGTCTTTTTTAGATGTAACATCTAATTTGTCATCATATATCCCGTAGCCATGAGTAATAGAGGAACATGTTTGGATTTCATATTGAAATTTTGCTTCGAAGTTTCCCACTTGCTTCTTGTAGGATGTCTCCATGCATTTTATCCACTGCTTAATAGAAGTGCTGGCTCGACTTGTTTTCTTAAAAATCAAGTAAGAGTAAAATTAAACAAATTAATGGTAAGTGTGGATACATTTATATTGTTAAAATTTTGTTTTTATATATTTAGGGGTAATTGGCAAAGCTTCAAGTAGGAATTTTCCTCATGGTTATTAGGTCTTCCCTTTTTGTTTGTTATAAAATAAACATGAAAATGTGTAAACTATTTGCAAAAAAATATTTCCAAAGAAAATAAAGAAATACTTTATGTTATTAAAAATATGTTACACTCGAAACGAGTATATTTTCTGAAATAAGTTTACTAAATTTTACTCAAAAATCAAATGCTTACATCGGTTTTATTGAATTCTTTAATTCGATTTTTGGAAGTCATTCTTGATTTAAAGTCACAAAGAGCTGATTCTTCTGTGTGTATGCTGCCCGGTAACAGTTTATGGATTGAATTTGTTGCAACCTTGGTTGCTAGCCCAGGATTTTGCGTCATGGTTGACAGACTTGATTGGGGATGAGTTGAATCTGTAGCAGTCAAAGTTTCAATAGGAGGATTAGGCGCTTGATTTGGCAAAATTGATGGGGGATCTGTTGAATTTGTAGCAGTCGAAGTTTCAATAGGAGGATTAGGCGCTTGATTTGGCAAAATTGATGGGGAATCTGTTGAATTTGTAGCAGTCGAAGTTTCAATAGGAGGATTAGGCGCTTGATTTGGCAAAATTGATGGGGAATCTGTTGAATCTGTTGCTATCGGAGGATTTGGCACCGGAAGGATGGTTGAGACATTACTTGACCACTGCCTACTTTCTAAAGGTGTGAGAACGCAAATTTAATGTTATTTTAAATAATTTTTACATCGTTTTGTGTATGATAGCTAAGAAGAAAAATTAATTTATGTTATCAGTGACCTTAAACTTAAGGTTAGGTAATTATTTGTGATTATGTATTTGAATACAAAAGTCAAAGCGCTCTTGAAAAATTTCTACTGATGTAATAATAATTTAAATAAATCACAAATTAATTGTTTTATAAGAATTTAGAACTAAATTGTCGAAAACTCAAACCTGTGAGGACTGTAATAACAGCGTGGGAAAATTTTGCAGAATATAACCCTGGTTCAGCACTGGTCTGCATACAAGATTCAAAAATTGCAAATCCAACTGCACTGACAGGCAAATTTGATATCTAAGAAAATATTTGCCAAATGCACTTTCAATACAAACTACTAGCTACAGTATTAAACTTAAGAGTCGTATCTGATTATGCTATGATGTAATCTTACATATAATAATAATAAAATTTTGGTTAATTGCAGCAATGCCTACGTAACGCCATTCTGTACGTTAACTATTAAATTACACTGAAAAGTGTTATCATCTTACCGCATGAATAATTGCGGGCGGAATATCAAGTTGCTGAATTCTGTCCACTGATGAATGTCCAATAATTGACGGCAATACAAATACATTGTAATTAATTGTAGTACTGCAATCGGTCAATAAACTAGTATTATGTGGCTCCGCCTTAATTGCGAAATTAATAGCGTATGTTTCTGCCAATGTTTGTATCTAAACAAAATTAGTTTCACTTTAATAAATAATTGTTCACATAGTGTTACATAATAAATTAACATGTTTACGCCTATACATTTGAGAATATGAAAATTTTATAAAATCATTCTTTAACGGAGAGTTAAGATTCTTCCGTAACGAATTCCTTGGTTGGACTTACGCTCCTATGCTTTCAATCTGCATACGCAAATTGTCCAGATAATGCACAGTCGAGATTTTTTTATTGGACGGACTAGGATTCAAGCAAAGCTTACAGTTTTATTTTCTAGCTTAACAAAATGCTGCTTCAAACAATTTAGTTGGATTCTATCATAAGTCCTGCAGCAGAAAGTCCCAATTTTTTTTAAAAAATTTCTTTTCTAAATTTTTACAAACCACTACGTCATTGACCGGTTCAGATCACTTGAATTTAAATTTCTTAAATTTTAACCAATTTTTTCCACCTTTTCATTATTTTCCAAAAAATATAGCTTTCAGAGTGAGACAGATTTGTACGTTTCTGCTTATTTCTAGAACATTTAGAGCATAAAAGTTTGTTTTAACTAAGCTCTTCCTTGAATTCATTTTCAAAAGAAAAATTATAAATCGAGACGAATGATGCTGAGGGGTTCTTTGGCTAAAAAAAACCTTATTGTTTCTTCAAACAATTAAGAAACGCAATAAGTAATTTTAATCTAGAAAAAACGAAAACGAAAACTTTAAATTTACATGGACTTTTTTTCTTGCAAAAATTCTTATACGCAAAACGGTCTAAACATTCAGAAATTTTAAGATCCGTGAAAATTTACAAACTAAAAGAATTATCGAAAATTATTTTCAATTGCGTATTAAAATTGGTACAATACAAAACCAATCAACAATTTGCCTTGCATATTTAAACATAGTTAAGACAATTCTAAACATTATTAGAATATCATACTAAATCAAGCGCCTTTAACTAGATGCCTTGTCACATAATCACTTTTGAGTGTTTTAACAAATACTCATATGTTTTGTGTTACATTATATTAAGCAGGTTGTACCTTGTCGACCGCATCCAGTTGTTTAAGGTGACATACATCACTGACTTTTGTAATTCCAGCTATTTTCAAATCGTTAGGCGTTCCTGAGAGATATAATTGTTTCTTTTTTATAATTACTAATCGTTTTTGTTATTTTAATTCATTCTTGAAATGCTATATTTCCTAAATCAGCTTAATGCTCCTAAGCTTACCATATTTGAAAACAAGAACAACTTGATGTACGGGAATCAAAGTTTCTTGGTTGTTTTCATTCTTAACCGTTTTAGCCGCTGCAACTCCAAAACGACACAACGGAAAGTTCTATAAGCACACAATTTAAGAATATTAACATTCAGTAACAGCAAGTGTTATTATTACAATTTTTGGCGTCTAATTTCAAAAATTAAGTTTAAGGTTAATAACATATTTCTTTGAAATTGTAAATGCTTCCATGAATTGCTATTTGATTGGAGTTATTTACTTTTTGCTTTTAATTTCACATATAGGTTCTAGGTATTACCTCTTTATCAAATTTTTCTAGTTGCGATTTCAACTGGTTTCGAATACCGCCTTCAAAGTCAGAGACAGACGTCGAATGCAAGTTTAAGGTACAAATATATACTTTTTTGCTATCGTCCTTAAAAGAACTGTCTAATTTTTTATTTGTTTTTAACACCTCTTGTAATTTGAGATTGGCTGCCTCTTCTGCCTAAGAGTTGAAGAGGGAGTCAGGGTTACAACATAATACATATTTCATAGCTCTGTCACAAGATGTTATAGAGACCATGCAAAATTACCGACGGATCCGTTCCGTTAGCAATGAGTTTCTTAAAGGTTGAGTGTTTATGTAAGGCGTTTACAACGGATTTTCGAAGTTCTGCGGTAGTGCCTATTATAAATACATTTTTTTTAATTGGAGAAAATTACCGTAAATACTATCGTTGGCTTGCGCGTTTACGTCTTCCAGGAAACTTTGAATACGGTTATTAGGGACTGAGAGTGGATTAAAAATTTATTTTCATTTCTTGAATTGAAACTGTAGCAATAGATGCCTACTAATTTGATAAAAAAAAAGTTTGATTATGCTGAGAAAAATGCTTGAACACTGCCTTTATTCACTCTCGGTTTCTTGTTATACCTGTTTTAGGGTAACCTGCTTACGCTACTGTTATTTATTACAGGTTCCTTGAAAACTTTTCATTTTCAAAAAAAATTAATAATTTTAATCTCGTTTTACTTAAGTCAGCTTGTTAGTCATAACTGTTACAATCTAGCAATAGTTTTCATAATTTGTAAACCTGTTTTATACTCTTGTCAATGCCCTTGAAATTTTGTCGGCAAGTTTATTAGGGACTTTGGGTTGATATTCGACTAAGCGTTAACATGGGACTGCAATATAGTATAAAAGTAATAGATTTTTTTTTTGTTATTTACCTGTTACTAGCACCAAAACCGGATAAAGTATAGTTACGTTGTTATTTTTTGATTTTCCAATGGCAAATCCGACGCCTTTAACCGCAAAAGACTAAACATACAATTTAAAATAATAGCAAAGTACATATCTCCTTTTTTTAGATCTGAAACAATTCATGGTTTTACGTGAGTTTTAATGTTTTCAAATTCTGTGTTCAGCATTTCTTGCATGTTTTTTTCATCAGCGCTGGACTTGAGATAGAAAATTGTTTCAAACGGGTTGATTGTTATTACCATGTCGGATATTTCTTCTCCAATAATACTTAACGCCTCTCCCCATTTTTCCGCATGAGCTTGTGCCAGGTCGTGCTTAATTTAGACAAAAATTTTTTTATTATGCACTTTATGCAAACATTTGCTTCTTCGTGGTACAAAAAAACGTACACAGCACAAATATAGTTAATAGTATATCAAAATAGGACTCAAACACTGTCTTTTTATTTATTTCAATGATTTTTGTGTAAAACATTACAATTCTTGCGCAGGGGAATCAATGACACATAAATTATCATTATTAGAAACTTACCGAAGCATTATCAAACATTGCGCCAATTGTTGCACCAAATTTATCTTTGAGCCATTTCATTGTTTCTTCGCCCTGGTAATCATCACGTGCTGAAAATCATTTGATATGTAACTTTGTACAGCAATACTACGATTTAAACAACAGAGACATAAACATTTGTAAATACTACAGTACCTTGCCGAACGGTTAGGACGATGTGTCCATTATAATGCTTTCTTTTTGATTCTGCAAAAGAATCCATGGCCGCAAATCCGAGTGAAATAATTTTGGGCATTTGACGGAGCTAGAGATAATATTTTATTCATAAGTCACATAGTGTAGCTCATTGGTACCAGCGTATTGATATAATTGCATTTCAAATTAGCAGAACAACTACAAGCTAAAGGTCACAATTGATAATTTGGCAAACCTTAGCAATTACCTATGCTGTACAATTACTGCTTACTGGCAACATTATAATCATATTGAAAATTTTGTATTAATTACCTTTGTAACCACAACTTCTGGAATTTTGAGATGTGCTAGTTCCTCCAATTGTATTCCGTGGGAGTTTGAAGGAAAGAAAATAGCATCTATCCCGTCTTCGTGGTAGAAGATGGTACCGTGTTCTTTGCCGGAATTGGCTAATTTTGATGCTTCTTGTTCAGCCATTCGTTGTAACTAATTTGTTTGAGTTGATTAATAGTACTTTCAAAAGTAAAATTTAGTTTGTACAGAAATGATTTACCTCCGGTAGTTTTGTATTTGCCATTTGCGGACTAATACATAGTTTGAGTCCAACCTGGTTAATTATACTCTTCAAACCAGCATTTCGTATTTCCGGTGCTGTACCTGTGTGGTTAATGACGTATATTATTTTTAATAGCCTGTGTACATGAGAATTTTTGTTAAGTTTGTTATATTATGAGTCAGACCACGGAGGGCGCATATTGCAACATGTCCGTAAAGTGGTACAATACCACCTGGAACAATAGAGGATTTCAATAGTGGAATCCAAACAGGCAAACGACAATGCTCGAATATGCATCCGTGTAATCTATAACATAGAAAAATTTACAAGTGCTTCGCATCGCCATTTTGAATCAAGGAAATAAACTCCTTGGTCAAGAACTTACCGCATCTACGATTTCCGGAGGTATTATTAACTTTTCGAAATTTTCCACACTACAACCACCGTGTATACTCGGTAGTAAAAACACATAATCATCTTTCCTACGAAACTGGTAATATTCCCAGTCAATTTTCTCGGGCATAATACTACCATGTTGTTTTCCTTTGCGTGCGAGATGAAATGCCGCATAGGTTGCCCTATCGCGAGCCTAATTAAAAAAAAAATTACAGGTTTTTTTCCTGGTGAATATTAATATATTCATAATATGCACCTTGTATTTGTCTTGCTTTGTTGCATTTGCGCGGACATTTGGGAATTGTTGAATGAGAAAGGTGGTACCCCAATCTTCTAAATCCTTTTGTGTTCCTGTTATACAATATACAACAGTACAAACAAGAATTATGATTGACTTGTATTGTAAACAAAAAAGCAAGGCAATTCTTTTCATTAATTTCATCAACCCTGTATATCCAAATAACATTTTCCTAATTGCACGTTGGCCATGGAATTGGCTTCAATAATTCTGGATTATTAGGAGAGCAGAATACGTGTACGCGTAAATTGTTACACACTGTTTTTAAATTGGGACAAATTTGATTATTGACAAGTGTTAATTATTTTGATCTTTGTGTTGGAATGTACTCGAAAATTTTGTCCAAAAATAGCCAAAAAATTACGCCTATAAAAGTACACCTGATTATCAGAAGGAAGTTATAAAATCAGTGTTATTATCAGATTAGTGTATACGCGGTTTGCAAAAGTAGATGAGGTTAGATATAGCTTGAATTTGGATAAGATCATTTCTAGATAAGATTGTTTGACTAGACTTGGCTATTATTGAAGATGGTTTTGCATACCAGTTTTTATAATAAGTACAGTGTATAGAGTTTCTTCAGTGACCTTGTCATCGGTTGGTTTTCCTAAAATAGCTCCGATGCTCAATCGCAATGCATTAGTGTCCTGGTAAAATTTGAAAATTACTAGCAACAACCAAACAGACAAGTTTGTTCAATAACCGAATTGCCAGAAGACTTATTTAAATTAGTGGTACAGGGTGTACTGGAGTGATGTGAATTATTAGTGTACTAGGCTAAAAAACCTTCTTGAGGAAAACATGATTTTACTTTTCATTCCGGAGTTTTCCTGTGCTAGGATGGGCTTGTTTGCCTAGTCCTATGTGCATTAAAGTGAAGAAGCATTTAAAAAACGTTAATGTTTTTGAAGTAAAGGAAAAGCAATTCAAATCATTGTAAATGACACCTTATAATGTGTAATAGTAACTTTTTTTTAATTAACCCTAAATCAAGGGATTCGATGTTATGGGGTTAACTAGCACAACCCCCAACAAAAATTGGTTTTTGGAGTCAGTTAGAAGTCGTGGAAGTGAGTGACCTCCTTTGACACAGGGTAATTTTAGTTTGAATCTCCGTATCCTCCTAATTACTTTAATGCCCATTTATGCGGGCTTGTATTGGTTTCGAATTGCGATGGTTGTTTGGAAATGGAATTGTAGTTTTGAAGTGCAAGTGCAATTCCTAAATACGGACGGGCGGAGGCACAGAAAAAGGACAATTACATTGGATAATGACATGCTTAGTTAATAAAATTTTTGTGCTTAACAACTGTTGAAATCAATCAGGTGTGATTAAATTACCTTTAAAGCAAGTTCTAGTTCTTCTCTAGATTTTTCCCATTCTTCTCGCATGTTTTTTATTGTTGTTGATTTCAGGAAAATAACTGTTTCATGAGAGTCGTCAGAATTTATATGAGTTTCAACTGTTTCACCAGCTTTGGCTAACACCAGTGCCTCTTTGTTTGCCGATTGTGTTTCCTGTAATCAATTAACGAGGTGTTCAATACTATGGTTTTACAATAAAGGCTTTTATAATAATATGTGCTAACCCAAGAATCGAAATTTTTGCTTTCTAGTAAACTAGGGTAGTTACCCAGATTGAGTGATTTTTTTACTTTGTTTCTCAAGTAAGTACTTGTACCTAGAATATAATACTTCACGTTTATATAATGAACATAAAGCAAATCAAATAGAAATCTTACCCCAAATCAAAGATATCACTAGAACGCTTTCCTTTCCAATTAAACCAGAATTGAACCCAACTTCCTGGACACCCACCAGCTAGAAATACAAATATGCATGCCATTTGGTAAAGCAATAGAAACGAATGCTAAATACCTAATAGACCTATGAACCTGAGCTATATAATACTGGATCCAACGATCAACGCCGAACCTGGAGCCGTTCTTTTTTGTGTCGGAGAAACAATGTGAAGGGTTCAGCTTTATTTTTGGCAATTAACAGTTACTGTTTGTAGTATAACTCATTTGTCAAGTTCATATTGAACATTAGAGAGGCTAATGTATTGTAAAACCAAACGTATGTATTTTTATCAATTTACACACATCCAACCTCTATGTAAATTAGAGTACAGTTACTATTGCAAACATGTTGTAAATATATTTCCAATGATTTGCGGACATTTTCACACTGACACACTGTAACAAGTGATACTAAACGTTTAGGGTTTAATTGATTGTAAAATTCATGGTTAATTGACGCTGGCTTACGTTATCCTTAATTTCACCCCACTTGCATATCTCACTTGCAAAGACGTCTTTGTCTTCAAAGTCTAAGATAAGTTGCAGTTTGATGTAAACTGCAACTTCGTAAGGGGCTATCAAGACATTTCCAAAAGGAAAATCAAGCTCTGCTAATCGTTTCTCCGCTTGTGATTGAGCAAATTTCATCTATAGCAGAAACTTTCATTATATGCCATTTCTTAATTTGCAAAATAATAATTATTTACTTCACAAGTTCCAAAATCCGCCGGTAGGTGATTTGAATATTTTTTTCTGAATGCCTCAATTCCACTTTTTATTAGTTGAGGTGTTGCTGCTTTTGCTGGGAACAAAACATACTGATGAGTGATATAATTTTAAATCGCACCAATTGTTAAATTGGTAATGACATCGCCAAAACCGCGAAAAAAACTCGTTTTTGCAGTCTAACATATAGAGTGACAAATTACAACAAATTAGCGTTGACGCTTTCAGGTTCATAAGTAAATGGCATGGGGATCACTTATGAATACAAGGCGGACATGCTCCTTAAACAAAAACAGACGCAAAAACTTCCTTATTGTCATGGACTGTGATTTGAGAACCTATGATCCGAGGCTGGTTTGGAGATTAAAAAAGGTCGATGTTGAATGTCAGCTAAAATTACCTTGATATATTGTCAACACAGGATGAGCATATAGTGGGACGTAGTCACCGTTGAGGCTTTTTGAAATATAGGTAGATTCCACCACTGCAAATCCTATTGCGACAATGCGCGGCAATTTATTTACCTAAAATGGCGGTAAAAATTATAATTATAAAGAAGTTTGTACAAACGTTGCTGCTATAAATGTTTCATATGATGACCAACTTCTTTCAAAACTTTCTCAGGAAGTGTAAAATTCCTTAGTTTCTCTTGGTGTAACTCCATCTTCAATGCTGGGCAGAATGTAAACAATAAATTGATCACCCTCTCTGCTAATGCTTGTATCACTCTTAGTTTGTTTATTGGCTAAACCGCACGAAGTTTCATCGGCAAGCTCTTGAGCCTAAGCAGTTATAAGACATTCTACAGCTGATTGATATATTTGTCATCAAATTAATTAAGCTATGTGTGTTTAGTGTTAATTTAGAAATGAAATTTAAATTATTAGTTTATAGTTATTATATATAAGTTTAGTAAAACTTTGTTATTACACAAGGAAATTTGCTTCGCATTTTGGAGTATTCAAGATTCAATTTCAAGTTGGGCAAGAGGGTTAGCTTCTTTACAAAATATTTAGTCATCTCTTCATCGGATCCTGAAATATGTTAAAAATGTACGTTAAAGTGGTTTTTGAGAAACAGCAATGGTGTTATCACTTCAATGTATAGCGATATTTTTTTCAAATTACTGTCTTAAATACGCTAGTTTCAACGATTACAAAAAAGCAGGAAAATATGGGTACACCACTATTACCGATGCACTTCTTAAAAAGTGGTGCGATGGGAATTTTTAGGATAATTATTGATGCTAAAATTATTATTTTTGATTATTTTTTGTTCAACCGGTTAAATGAATAGAGTACAAATATTGATCATGTAACGCTCAGGCACTCCTTTTTTAACCTACCTTTTTTTAAGGCAATCAAGATGGAAAATGCGGATATAGTAGAAGGAGAATTATTAAAATCCCATATCTCCATAACCGCAATCCCGATACGATAATGTTTGGAAGACTTGTCCTAAAAATATTTAGCCATATTAAACCAAGAGAACTTTTATATTATCTACTGTCTACTACATATGTAACGATTTGACAACAACAAATGGATAAAACATAAATATACGCGAAGCATTTGTGAAATATTTAGATTTAGCTCGTTCTGGGAACCAATGTGTTCTATGCGCACTGTCTGTCTCAATTTTATGTAGTCGCACTCGATATCAGCAATATATTCTTGCTTATCAGAGGGATTTTCCCGAAGCTTCAAATTGGCCAATTCTTCTGCCTGTTAGGAGTAAAAAAATATTAATTAAACAAACGTTTCTGCAATTCTCTGGCATTGTTACCGGTACTGAAATTTATCATTAAATATCCATACCCTTATATCAACACATTCTTCTTTGAGCAAAGTTTTGATATCGCGGTTATTTAGCTTTTTGAGCGCTTCCATAGTCTCTGCTTTGTACTCTGGATTTGTTCCTTTTAATTTAAAAAAATTAATTTAGGATCCAAGCTGAATTTTTGATTTTAGAATTGCAGTCTTACCGGTAAAAAAGGACATGACAAATTGGAATTTTTCATGATTTGCAAAAATGACAAATCCAATTCCTCTGACTCCAAGGAACTAATATATAATTTAAATTGTTAATTTGACTTGAGTAACTCTTACGTTGATAGCTTTTAATATGTTTGAAATTGTCTAATAGATGAATCACAAACCATTTTTTTTAAAAAAAACTATAACTTATGTAGGATGTATCGTTCTTAAATTACAATTAAATTTAAGTTAATATGAACAAATTTTCCTGGTTTAATAGGTTAATAACATTATGATATTATAATTGAATAAAAAGCCATACTATAGTATCATTATTTACCTTAATCAATTGGTAAAAATTTAACACTAAAGGTTATCGAAATAGCATCAAAATGTAGCACTAACTGCTACCATCTGTTACATATGCTGTATCATATTTATTATTTGACAATTCAAATGAAAGCTTTAATTTTCCAATAAATGGCAATGGTTTGCCATTCCAATCGGGTTCCTTAATTGCAAATTTAAGTAGTATAGAAGCTTGAATAAATAATTAAGTGTTTCCAGAATAAATCAAACTTTGAAATATTATTAATAGACAAAACCATACAATGCGTTGAATGTTGAACTGCTACTATATTTAGTTTAATAATGGTTCTACCTGCCCAATTCCTCTCAACTGCATACTAAATTATAGTATTTGAAACTTACGTTTTTCTTAATTTCTGCAATGGATGATTTTATCATTCGACTGATTGCTTCTCGCATTTCGAGTGATTTGTCATTAATCTCTGCCAGTGCGTGTGGTGGGAAAACAAATGTTATAGAGTACTTTTTGAATTTAATTTGTAAATTTAAAATTTCCTTTTTTTCCTTATTTATATCCTTCGCCCAACTCCGGGCCTTGACTTCAGCAACTTTGTTCTATTTATATAAAAATCGAGCCTCCAATTAAAGTTAATTAATTAATTGAACAGAATAAACAATGATTTGTGTACAAGAACTGGATCGAAGCGAGACTTTGGTATTTGTAGTTCGTCAAGCAGATAACTCAATGCGGCTTCATTTACAGAAACTTTACTGTCTGTAAAGTGCATTTGTTAAAATCAAGCTTTGTTTGGTTACATTTCTGAATTATCAAACAGAGTGGACAAATATATGAATGCATTATTGTACCACGCAGCACAACCAGTACAATGATATTGGATTCCGAGCTTAAAACTCCTATCCCTAGCGCCAGGATCTTGAGATGTTGAATCTAATTAATAGCCATAATAATTTAATAATTGAAACTGATTTTTGGAGGTGAAACACATATCAAACCTCTTCAACACATTTCTCGAAATATAGTTTATCACTATCAGGAATGCATTTTACTATATTCGGCAAGATATAAGTCCATCGTGTCTGTTGTAAAGTATTTACAGGTTTTGGTACTTTGTTTGTTTTAGCGATGTTGAACACCGCGAGGGCCTTTACATCGGCTTCAATTTGAGTCTAAAGTATAATTGTACTTTGAATCATGCGTTAAAAAAATCAATGAGTTTACTAAAGTATCAATCAATCGTTTCTGTGACATAAGGTTTAGGCCACAATCAGGAATTGCTAAATACTTTCTGTTAAAAAAAAAGCTCAGTTAGAGTATTGAATAACGGGTTTGACATTTGTCAAAAAGATCGCTACAGTAATGTGGAAAATTATCAAAGTCGTTTATTGTTAAGTTTTCAAAATGGAGCTATTTAAAAAAAAATCCAGACTCAAATTAAAAGAAAACGTTTCCGAACGTTCAGAACTATGGACATATCTTACCTAACCATTTTGAGTTTTGTCGGAACTTTGAAAAGTTTCTATTATTTACTATACCTCAATCAGCATATAACTCATGTTGTAAGAATTGTGAACACTAATATTTTATTTTTGGCACGTTATTGAATTGTAAGTGAAAATTATAAAATATTTCAAATCTTTGCTCAACGATTTTCATAACAATTTACATTATTACAAATGTAATAGCATATTCTTAGCAATTAGATTAGAATGTGTTAACTCCTTTTACAATTAGATATGTACAACAATTACATATTAGCACAACAATATTCATTTTGCCAAATGGCTCAATAATTTACCTCTGCATCAAAACAATCAGCGCTAATACCAAACTTTGTGTGAAATGTTCTTAAAGCAGCAGAAAGAAGGTCCTGGTTTGTTCCTGTAACAAAATGTTTCTTGTTTGTTTATGATATCTTACATATTTTAATAAATAACTGTAATATTAGAATATTATTAATATATGTAATTATCATAGTGTAAGGTTTGTTTGTAGTTAATTTAGAATATAAGCACTGTTTCACTTGTTTGATTAGATAATTACTGTTAGGGACGATGCAGGGAAAGAGTCTGTCCCTTTGATTATGATAAAGATTTGCAAATCTATTAAAAAAGGTCGAATTCAATTTTGAACTAGGTTTTATCCAATCGGACATAGATTGACTTTAATGATTACCAAAGTTAACGTATTAAAGGATAGACGCCGCCAAGGTCAAATCTGTAATTTTTTATTAAATTTCTGTGTTTTCTCTACGAAAATTCTTGAAAATTACTTACCGTAAATACCCATTTAAACGCGCAGTCCCTTATAAACGCCCAGTCCCTAATAAACGCGCAGGGTAAATTTTCAAAGAATAAATAAACGCGCATCCCTAATAAACGCGCATGGGTCTTTTATTAGGGTTTGGAATCAAACCCT
Source organism: Bilobella aurantiaca (assembly GCA_021029175.1). NCBI lineage: Eukaryota > Metazoa > Arthropoda > Collembola > Poduromorpha > Neanuridae > Bilobella > Bilobella aurantiaca. The sequence goes on along the minus strand of VYYI01002577.1, from coordinate 937 downwards.
GGAAGAAACTTAATTCAAAACATTGTTCTAAATTGCTCATTCCAAATTAAGCCTTTTAATTGCTAAAATTAATCAATTCGGTAAGAAAATGTAACCAAATAACAGCTCGTTCATTGTACTATAAAACGACAGTGGTTCATAATTAATAAAGTATTTGGTATAAATCAAAAATACAAAAACATAATGAACTAGCATGATTTAGTGTAATTAACTATTGGTGTAACTCGAAGGGTCAAAGCACCCAACACAATGACACCCAATTTTTTAGTAAGAATAAGCCGGACAAATTAAAAACCAAGAGCTTTGTATCAGACGATCACTGTAGGAGGCATTGCTAAGCACAGAGTAAACTAATGAATTAATAACTAAATGAAATGCAACAAAAAAATTAGTAAATTTCGTCAATTTTCAAGAATAATTTTAGAGATTTAGAAAAATTTGCTTTAATTTTATTGATGACATTTCACTTAACTTTCGAATCAAGAAATAAACGCGCGTCCCTAATAAACGCGCAGTCCCTAATAAACGCTCATGGCAAAATTTCCGGGAAGAAATAAACGCGCAGGGCGTTTAAATGGGTATTTACGGTATATAAAGTAATTGGAACGCCAAACTCAAGAAAATATATGCTGGTGTTTCGGCAGATTTTAGTCGGTGGCGTCTATCCTCTACTTTAATAATTTGGTGACCTTTAGAAGTCAAACTAAAACGGATTGAATTTCCATCCCCCATCCTTCATAATCAAATTCAGCAAACTTTTCCCAATTCGTATGCAAATTTTTATCAAAATCAAACGGGCCGGCTTTTTCGGGCTATTCCCGGCGTCGTTTTTTTAAACGTTGTTTGTTACCTCTGTTTATTCCCAGAACAAATTGAACTTGATCAGGAACATTGACAAACTGTTTATAACGGATTGAAATACCGGAGACGTTTTTTT
>VYYI01002576.1:0-13146 GCA_021029175.1 Bilobella aurantiaca | reverse complement strand
GGGGGGGGGGGTTGGGAATGAGTTGGTGAAATGCGGCGGAACATCCCTTCTACCCGCCTCTATATACATGTGAGCCTACGTGTAGTAATCATGGCCCCGAGATAATTCACCTTTTTATTTCGCTTCCGGATCAAGTTTAAGAGTCGTATTCTCGCTTTAACTCCCCGCTTCGGCACGAATGCCCCGTGGAAATTAAACTGATTTTATGAATTCCTTATTTGCCTGCTCCGGAACTTGAGTAATTTATCGAGACCGTCGTTACATATGCTTCTTCCCCCGTTTCTTCACACTAAAACAAGTCGGATGGGCCGACTACAATTTGGGCCTCTCGCACGCAGCCCCCCCTCGCATTCGCTCTCATATGGTAGCATTAATAGTTGGCGTCGGAAGGACGACCTAGAAGGGATTTTTTTACTCTTCCGACCTCAAGCTCGTATGTGAGGGAATCTCACTGCTGTTCGTACGGACGGATTACACGAGGAGAGGATAACAGGAATAGGAGGGAACTTCTACTATTATTACTCCCCCTTTACACTATACGACACGAGCAGTCCAAATGTGCCTCCACTGTTCCTTCCACCAGCACATACTCGTAGAGATCCTCCGCCTGCCCTGATGACTATGTAGTTCCTCCATCACTACTGGAAAAGGCAGCGGCGGCGGCGGCTACTGTAATGCGGGCCGACGGCTGGCGGAAGCTCGGAAAGGACAATCATCATTCACGAGTATGACGTATGAGTTTGTAGAGCATGATTATTTGTTCCACCCTTGTAGTGCGATCATGATTGGCACGAGTGTCATTTTTCTTATTGGGTGAAAGCAAAGAGATCTTGACATAATGAGATCCACCACGAGACTTCACCTATATCTTAGATACTCCCCCCACTTTCACTTGACTTCCCTCAACGCTCCCCAAGCATTCAATCATAATAAGTTTCTGTCAGCTGGAAATCCTGGACCGCACATGCATACATATATATTTCTATGCATACGCATATATTTATGCACACACAAATATGAACAACACACACATTCCCAAGGTTGCACGTACGAAGAGCGACATGTGCTATATACAGAATTAAAGACCTCTCAGTTCCTTCCAAATAAATAGAATGCATCCCTCCCAAGGCTAAAATACTTCAAGGGTCGTATAAAACTTAACTGTCGCTCTCATCGTCAAGATCTTTTCAACGAGAAAGCGGCTGATCATATTTTTCGGGAGTGCTTTACACTCTTTCATGGTATAATAAGTACGGTGACACACTACCAACTCATCTGCACTTATCCTCACTTCTATTTCCCAAGCTCGAATGCTGGAAAAGCTCCCACAATATAACTCAGCTCTACAGTATTTGACGAGTAGAGAGGAAAGCAAGTCCTGTAACAGACACAGCCATGTGAAATCAGACTCACTCCATGGAAATAATTATTGACCTCCCCACGTAAATAACTTGGATTAATAGAGCAAGAATGAAAGTTTTCCCTACCCTCAGGGAATTCATGACGGGAAGGGGACCGTGGGAGCTTCTGGATCTTGCCAGACTCCACTGAAGACGACGCGAGTCTAAGGCAGTCGGAGTGGGAGGGTGTGCATAAAATTCCTATTTGAAATCTTCTTCTTCTCCTCATTCTCCTCCCCCTACCCCTCAGTAGTGAGTGAGATTTAAAATTTAAAACTTCCCTCCAGGAATTTTCAGCATGAAATTGCATAATTCATGAAATTCTAAAAACTATGTCCTCCTATCACTTCCATCCCCGCCTCAACCTCGTCCTTTCTGTCCCCATGCTATGAATACATGGGAACTGAGGATACATATGCATGCATATATATATATATATATGAATACAGGACAGAGGCTAGATGTCGGCAAGGCATGCTCGGCTCTCTTTGCTGTCCATGATGCGGTCCTCCCCCTCCTCGTGGTTAGAACAAACTAAGCTTTTTCCCCTCCACAGCACACTACTACCATCGAATGAGAACCCCTCCATGGTGTTAGTAAGGGACTGTGAGGTTACGAAGACGTACACACACGCACACTTTGTGGTCGTTCTTTTTTCCTCCCACTCTTAAAACCTTAAAACATCTTTGTTCCGTGGCGGCGGGAGAGGGGAAGACGGTATAGAAAGAAAAAGACACATGGCTTCTCCCGTGCTCAATATGCGGCCGCCCTTCCCTGATTTATGAGACGAGCTAGTGCCCTTTCCTATTATTTTACGGTTGGCTATAAGATTATACATATCTAATTTTATGACACGATTTTGTATAAGTACAAAAATCCTACCGATCCCCACCGATATGACCACATGGAGTCCCGTGCATATGCACCTATACGTACACACATACACAAACGTTACAGCAGCCGTGCCAGTAGGAAACTCCAAGCATTTACCTAGATTTGAGTAGGATGTCGGCAATGGTGTAGAGACTCTCGCACTGGCCCCAATCATCCACTTCACGTTGAACAGGCAGTAGTAGAAGTAGTAGTATACCGCTAGACGCACCCAACTTTATTCCTTCTATGGCAATGAAGCCAAGAATCCCCAAAACTTGTTTCATTCCTCTCCCTCTCTCTCTCTCTCTCTCTTTCTCTCTCAATCTCACTCCCTCCCTCTCCTCTCTCATCTTTTCTTTAGTTTTCGCATCCTCCATACTTGTACTTTAACCTCATATCCTCCCCCATGCCAAACCACATTCCAGGGAAAACCAGAGAGAGACAGTGAGAGAGAGCGAGAGAAAGAGGAAGGGATGAATAGGGGAGGAGAATGGAGAGCTTGCGGGGGAGGTGGGGGGAAAGCAGGAGTGGTGTAGCTACGAGTTACCTGGTGGTCCACCACTTCCTCATCCGCGCCCCACATAACCCACCATGGACTACTGCTGTGTGTACACAGTGGTGGTGGTAGTGGTAATAGTAATGGTGGTGGTGGTAGTAGTAAAAGTAGTAGTAGTAGTAGTAGTAGCAGTAGTTGCCGAAGTAGTAGTACAACCGCGACCACCATGATCATCCCCGAGTTTTCTTCGTAGAAATACCAATCTCTTTAGGAATTCAAAGATTATTATGTCTCCTAGCATTCTCTCTCCATCCTTTTCTTTCCGTCTCTTCTTTCTCAGCCTCTCTCTCTCTCTCTCTCTCTTCTTCCTCTCCTTCCTTCCCACAAAATTAATTTATGCTGCTCGGCCATCAACTAACATTCAGACTTCCCGTCCTTTACTCTTCTGGGAACCCGTCGCCGGCGTCCTCCCCGTCCTTCTCCTCCTCTTTCTACAACCTACAATTTGCATTACGACCGGCCAATGAAAAGTAAACCAGCTTTTGTATATTTCTGACACACACACACACATAGATGCTAAGCACATACGGAAACACAAGCACACATACAGATACATCAACATATATACTTACACATGTAGATACACACATCTATCAACACAGAAACACAGACGCACACATGGAGACACACATTTATTCAACAGTCAAGGAAGAAGAGATGAAACGAGAAGGCGAGTAGTCAAGCGTTGTCTCCTTGCCTGACAGTAGAACTGAGAGTAAAAACAAACTGAAGCTACATGAATGTTTCTTTAAATAAAAATATTTTTCTCTGCGTATCATATGTCGCCTGGTGGGAGTTTGGTACGACTTCAGTATCCAATTCAGAGACTGGAAGAGGGGGGAAGAGATAGGTAGTCCATGCATATTGTGGGTGTCCTGCGGGTGAAACGAATGGGAGTGGAGTGCATAGTGGTAAAAATATGCACATATACTCACAGTGTATATCGTAAAGTAGTGCACTAGGAAAAGGGATCGACCGTATCACCATCCCACCGACTCATCACTGTCCCTCGTCCTGTTTACTCAGTCGTCAGCCCCGTCGTAGTGTATACATGTCGGAGATAATAATGCTCCTTTATGAGAAGACTTATTCAGCCATCTTTTTGTCCTCATGGACGTCTACCAGCTCTCTCCACAACTCCTCCGGATGAGGTCTGAAGATTTCAATAAAACTGGGAAAGGATGCGACCCTGTCAATGAGTGACAGGAGGTATTGAATTAAAACCCACGAATCCCCCATTGGCGAAGAATCCAGACAACTTTTAGCGGCTATCCATTTGACTAGAGGATGCGGAGAAGGAGAAGATGATGAAGATGAAGAAGAAGAAGAAGAAGAAGAAGAAGAAGAAGAAGACGAAGAAAACGATCTTGGCCAGAGAAAACTCGGGTAGTATGTACACATGTGGAAATGGAATGGAGAAGAAGGCCATGGGTTAGGGACTGTGAGGGTAGTGGTAGTAACAGTAGTAATAGTAGTGGTACAAGTTGCGCTCAATACTAACACCATCCTCCAACCATAAGTCTGAGCTGAGGGCCCGATAGTTCCTTATATCCGTGCGCGCATATATGTACATGGTTGAGTGAATGGGGACTTGGAGAAACTTGGTCAAAACTTTATACTCTGCCGCCGTCCTGGGCCGATCCACTGAGCCGCCAAGGATCTGCGGCCTCACTCGCAGTACCATGGCCCGCCTTATACTTTCCTCCTCCGACCGCAGCCCATAACAGTAAATCATGATGAGAGCATCTGAACGATGTGATACAGAAAGCAATGATACTACTTGTGGCTCTCTAAAAATGGAGATTTCTAGGAGACGTCTAGGAGGGTCTTACCCCATCCCCGCTTCAGCCAACCTTCCTCAATCCAATGCATCTTTAACTGAGGTCTCTCCCACATGCATATGGGCAGTTGACTTTGAGCCCGTGCCCCTGATTGTAATCTCCATTTTCCCCTGGTTCACTTCTCATGTGCGCCACAGCCATTTGTTTGTGTACTATGAATGTTAGCGAAAGGGGAGGGGGGTACTGCATATGTGGGGAGAATGATGCATGCTGGTAGTAGGATCTTTCTCTCAGATAACCTCAATGTTATGCTCGTGGGAGTCGGCAGGCGGGTCCTCATGGACTTTCCCTCCATCATCATATCCCGATTCTCACGCCTCTCGTCAGGAGGGGATCCTTGTTTGGACAAGAAGGTGAAGGCGGAGTTTAAAGTTTATGTGACTAAATTATTTCTATTCTTGTGCAAAGTTTTGCAAGGATAAAACGATCAATAATACGCAAGAGAGAGAGAGAATAAGCGGAGGAGAGAGCGAGAGAAGTAAAGAAGAAGGGGGAGGAGGATAAGAAGAAGACGTCGCTAATTTGCAATGTTGTCTGTTCAAATCTTCACAGCTTTTGAAGGCTGGCGGAGAGAATGGACCACCACCATGTATTTCTCCTCCCATCATAACATAGTTTCAAGGACTATTTGCATGAGAGTTTGCTAAAAGGTCACGTCATATTAAGCCATAAATTAGGGACAAAATGACTCTGAAAGTCCTGGAATGAAGAAAACACCACGACTCCGGGCCTTTCTCCAAGCTCAGAGTGAGGAGACAGACCCATTTAAACAAATGCCACAAGAATTCCACCACCAAATATCCACATGCAAGCCATATGAACTGCAGGCATGCTATCATCCTATAAATACTTCCCATGGCTTATTGCACTACTTGCTCTAATTTCAAAACCTTGCGCCTTCTCCCGACTGACCACACTATCTCTTTCGCTATATTTGATCATCTTCGTTTAATTTGATCTACTTTGATCTCCTATCCCAACACTGGCAGACTCTTTGGGGCTCGTGTGAGATTTTTAAAATGACTCCGCCTCCACAACTAGCCACGAATAATGTCACATACCTCCTGAATCCCGCCGTTGCTAAAACATTAACGTTGTGTAAGTTGCTAAAACGCCGTACAGGCAGTTACTAAAACAATTCATGGGATTTTTATTTTCGTTTCTAGGATTTTGGGCCATTTAGAAGATGAATGAAGATACAGAGTATTATCTACATTTAATACAGATTTATCTCCTGGTCATACATCTCGTCAGTTGAAAATCCCGAGGAAAATGGGACTGATTCACTCAAACCCATTAAGAACACCATTAGCCTCGACTGGCACAGTTTAATCCAAGTGATGTGAGGGGGATAAGGTTTGCTGAAACCTGGATTTGTGTGTTTGTGTGCTTGGGAAATTGTGTCCTCAAGCTTGTGCTGGTGGTCCTCCACCGTTTTGTGACGTCTTTTCTCAATCGGAGACAAGGAATAAAAATATAATATCTCTCATTTTTTATAATTGTCTCCCAGACTTTTATTTACACTGTGTAACCAGTCCCCACTCACTCATCGTCGTCCTCAGGACAGTACAGTGTCTGTCCATATAGTTCATGTACGGATGAACGTGTCCTTGTAGTACCGTGGGACCGTGTGTTTGCGTGCATATATGTAAGATGTCATGTATCTTCTTCATACGTTTGTGTGTGCTATGTAGGTGAAACAGGATAGCATCCCCAGTCAAGGAAGAACACGGAGAAAAGTGAAAGGATTTTGAGAAGGAGAGTAGGGCCATGGGAGCGACGAGAATTGCAACAGGAGAAGAAGGCGTAGGATGAGGTGGAGGAGCAAGAAGATGAGAACGGTAGAGAAGATCAAAAGTATGTCTGATAAGGTGTGACACATGCATTAAGGACTTATGCCAACGAACTCTTGTGTTCTCTCTACCTTTCTCATCCGGTGTGTGTGTGTGTAAAAACGTGTATTCAAGTAAGTATACACGTAAGTGTTCCTCCCTGCGCCTGTAAGCGTCTCAATGTTAGTGAGCAGGAGTGTGTCTTCGTGTGAAGAAGTGTGAGTGGGGAATGCTTACACTGTGTAAATAAAAGTCTGGGAGAAAATTATAAAACACCAGAGATATTATCTTCTTACTCCTTGTCTCCTCCCTTTCCCGAGTGACTAAGGACGCGGGGACACGAGACAAAAAGGTGGAGAGCATTAGTACACATACCCGCACACACAAGTTCACACACACACACACGCATACACACACCGCAGGCAGGCAGACAGACAGGCAGAGGAACAGGAAGGGGTGAGGAGTTCGAGTGAGAACGAGAGAGAAGGACAGAGAGTGTAAGTAACCCCTGTAGTTTGGAACAAAATCCTTTTTGCAAACCCTTTCAAGTTTTCTCTTCTCCTGCTCTACCTTACAATGCACACAAACGCGCGAGTACACACACGCACAAACACACACACACACACACACCTTTCCCGGGCGTTGGAGTAGCTACTCTTCCGTCGTCCTTCTTTTAACTGGAGTACATATGAGCGTAATTTTACACTGCTGAGTAACAAGGTAGTATGTTGTAATTCAAAGTATATGAGTTCAACTCCTTGTTCTATATCAAGCCAAGTTTTTCTCTTTCTCTCTTTCTCTGTAATTCAGTGCTCAGCCCCTCTGTGCGGCCTCTCATTTCCCAACACACTTTTCCTCCCACCTCAACGTTTTCCCTTCCACTTTACAGCACTCTGTCATTCGTGATGAATAAAAATGAAAGTTTTTAAAGCCTCTTACCACAGCTGAAAATATCCATTAATTCAGTCTCTCAGTCGAGAGCAGAGCTTAGGAAATTGCTCGAGGAGAAAGTTGGGTGGAGGGAGGAGGAGGGGGTGGGAAACAAGTCAACTGGGAACTGAGCGGGGGATCAATGATACTCCTGACTCGTCCTAACATAAATTCCTCCCACTAGGAAGGATGAACTTGGTTCTTGTTGCTGTTGTTGTTTTTGTTGTTGTTGCGGTAGCCAAAGTTTTAATTATTAATTTTTACTCAGGAGCATGACTCTGGATTCCATCCATTCCCGGGATTCTCCCCTTCGCCACCTTCATCGCGTGATATACTGGGGACTTCAGTGGACTTTTTGGCGGTATTCCAAGAGGTAATGATAGAACAAGCTATTGCTACATGAAACGCTATTTTGATGGCCAAAAATAGGTTCTTCCAAATTAAAGAAAGTGACGACAGGTTTTGAATGACCTACATGTTGGAGCCAAGTAAGTTGAACCTGTTATTGGGAGGCGATTGCGCGGAGCCTCTATTTTAGTCTATGAGTAATACTTACCATCATGGCAAATCTTTAGCAGAATGAGTTTCTGTGCTTGCGGTGTGCACTTTTGTCAGTCAGTCTTGGACCAAACCAGGTCAACGTAGCAATATCTTGGAAGTACGTAAACCCTAGTTCAGTCAGTAACTCTGTCCGACTAGTTGTTGTTTGCTTGTCACATGTACATCATATCATGGTACGGGAATGAGCTTGCGCAATTCTTGGTTCAAGAATGTGAAAGCTCACGTGTGTAGGCTGATTAGTTCTAAGCGACCGCTTGTATTGGGGAAAAAGAAAGGGAATCGTGGTAGAGAGGGAGAGAAAGTAAATACTCGGCTCCTTTCTCGTTGTTATCAACACAGTAATACGTATGACCTCATCCGCCACTGGCAAAGTGTTTTCTTGGTCCTTCGCCGACACTCTTCCGGTGGCAGATTTTTTTGTACTTTCACACCTCAGTGGCACCGCCTAGAAGTGGATTGCAGGCAGTAGCTGTGTCGTATATTACCTCAGTCAACAGAAAGAGTAGGGAGGGGGAGGGGGAACCAGTATACGAATGTCCAGAATGAAATTTCTCGTCTCCCTTAACACCAAAACCTTGAAATTGACCTTGAGAGTTTCGTTTGCGGGAACTTGTCCTCTCTAATGCGTCCTCTGCACGCCACAAGACGGGAGCAGGGCCACAAAACAAATGAGCTACTCAACACAATTATCGTGATCCATCCCTTCCTTTCAATCCTACTCCCTTCTTCATTAATGCATCAAAGCCATAAATGTGCACCTGAAGGAAGTTGATAACTCAGGTTGCCCTCGCATGCTAAAAAATCATGACGATGATTATACGAGGCAAAAAGTTAAGGTTCAGGGGATTCGAGAGGGTCGGAACGGAAGGGCTCATAAGATTATTGAAGATGAACCATTTCCCCCGCTCCGTATGCACCGGGATATCAAGCTCCGTGGTAATATAAACGGTTAGTACACAATTCTGGTTGTACAAGAGGAACAGGCCCCTATTACTACTGAACGGTCAATCCCTGCATGATGGAAGGTGTCCCTATTTTGGTTGTTCAAATGCACTTTGTTGTAGTTGGTTATCCAATCCAGTTATATTTTAGCAGGAGACGAAGGAAAGGCGACCATTAAATCCGACGTGATTACATCTTACACGGAAGTATAATTTAGATTCCGCACAGTCATACTCAGCTACAGTCAGAGTATATGCATGTAACTCCCCTTGAAGGTCCCTAGACTCTGGTTCAACCGTGTGAGAGCGAACCGTGCCAACGAGCTGATAGTGTTTGAGTGTGGAGCAATTATTCCCGCTTTACATTCAATCTCAACCCCGTAATGACCACGCAAATTTATATGACTTGGCAATAGTTGATAGCCGCGGCATATATGGAGTGGTTATAATCATACAAGTCGCACGCCGTCCTACGGACGGCTTTCGAATTTTTCGCCCTTCAGCCCTACCTATGAAATGGTTAAACGCTCGACCAAAGCGCAACAACAAAACTTAATGAACTTAAGTTGTATTTTAGTTACTTGGCTACTACTAGAGTTACTAGTTATGTTACTTGGCTTTGCAGAAAACAGCTAAAAATACTTCATATGTTATATCGAAAAGGATTTTTACCTCAGTTTCACCTCAGGTCAAAAGCCAGAGGTGTCAACATCTTACCCAAATACAAATACGCGCACAACCATCTATGTAAAACAGGCTTTTGATGGGCGAATGGCTATTGTTCATTCGTCAAGTGGTTCTGGAGTCTATCGCTGACAAAGGTAGCAACTCCACGGTCGGAATCCAACTTGCTCTCTGCCTCAGCCCTGATTACAAAGTTTTACTAAAGTTTATTACTATATAAAGTTACTTTATTTTAAGTTTTTCAAAAATTACAATGTTTTAGTATACAATACAGCATTGTAACTTTGTTAATTCGTAAGTACTACGTAGGTTTTACCATAAAATACCAGCTAAAACTATTGCTTTCAATTTCGTCGATGAATTTGGATTTAGAGGACTCCTAAGTCGTTTTAATTTAATTGCACGAAACCACGTGAAAGTTTATATTAAATTCTACAAGCCAATGAAAATAAACTTTTTCTGAATGGATTGAATTTGGATTTAGAGGACTCCTAAGTCGTTTTAATTTAATTGCACGAAACCACGTGAAAGTTTATATTAAATTCTACAAGCCAATGAAAATAAACTTTTTCTGAATGGCGCACATTATGGGCGCTGGCCTGCCGGACGGCCCTAATGTGATTCTATCTTACAATGTACGGAAAATTTTTTTTGCAAAAAACACCCACTTAATTCAATTCTTTACGTGCAAGAGTAAGTTTAGAGTTTAGAGCCGACGCATTAAATTTGGCATAGTGAGATTTAATTGAATAAATTAAATTTAATTGAGAATCTGAGGCTGTCACTACGCCGCAAGGATTTCAGTTAATTCAGAAGTAGATTACAAAATGTAGGAATGTCGAACGTGGGCTTAACGATTCTTTACTTAAAAGAATTTAAGTGCTAACACAGAAAAATGTGTGTTAGTATGTAATGTGTTGCTCTTGCACATCAAGGATTTAGTTGCAACGCAGACAGAACCACATAGGGCCGTCAAGGACGGCCCTATGTGACGTTAATGAGAGCTATGCATTTCAAAAACATTGTATTTTGATTAGCTAGAATTGGCTGCAAGCAGCGACCCCAGGTTAATGATAGACACATCAAGTTTGAACTATGTGGTATAACTGAATAAAGAAATGTGTTAAGAAAGAAGTCAGCAATTTTAACATGGAAATCCAATCTGGAAACCTCGGCACTGCCTATGAAATGGTTAAACTCTCGATCAAAGCGCAACAATGAAACTAAATTAACTTTAGTTTTTAATTTAATTGGTTGTTACTTGAATTTGCAGAATCCAGCCAAATTTCTGCCAAAATTTTAATTTTGGGATTTTTATTCCGAAATTTGCACCCCACTTCCTGGTATACCTTTGCTGTATTTAACTTCTTATAACACCTTCTCTTTAACACCCTTCCTCCTCTCATTTTCACGACACATAAACTCTTGCAGGACTTGAGTCCGCCTCAGCATTTCATATGAAATGGTTAATCTCTTGATCAAAGCGCAACAATGAAACTAAATGAACTCAAGTTGCACCTGCGTTAGTTGCTACTTGGCGCAGTAGAAGGCAGCTAATAAAAATTCTTTTGCACATTACTTCGTAGGGTTTGCCTTTGACCTACAACCTTAGGTCAAAGATAGACACGCCAAAGTTGGCAATATATCCCAAAATTGAATGAAAAATCCAAGAACCTGCATAGATCGACATGCGATTGGACCAAAGGCCTGGGCTTTGACCTACATATATGACCCCAGGTAAAATGTCTGAAAAAATGTTTTGAAAATTAATAATACAAGGACCTCTTTTTTTACCAAGATCAAAGTTCGATCGAGTTAATATTATGCCTGTGACCATCTCTGTATAACTGGCTTTTGAATGGTATATGACATGTGATGGTGCGCCAAGCGGTTCTTGAGTTTATCCTGCACATAGGAGAGTGTGACAGGGATTTTATTATACAGATAGATACCCTATTCCACACATTGTGTACACTTTCTCTTACGCGCACGTTAGGGCGCGAACGCTCGCACGCATATCCCACCATCGTATACACAAATACACACGCACAGGCACCAATCCACAAGATATGCGTAGCATGGAACAAAATCAACGTGCTCGATGGGATATGATAAGGGGGAAAGGTTTTGAAACTAGGCAGCATTTAGTTTGAATTATGACTTGCATTTCTCCTACCAAGTGAAGAAAATAAAAAATCCAACGTCATCAGATATCCTCCTTCGTAATGAGATTGGTGCATGTCTACTCATAAGGTGGCCTTAATTAACTGCCTGGTCCTTCAACGGATGGGGTACTGGCTGAAAGTAAAGTGAAGCCTACTCATGGTTTCGGTGGGCGCGGAGCGGAAATAATTATGCCGAAGAGTTGAAATAATCCCAACCCTTGAGCCCAGTTGTTGCTTGACTGAGTAGCTTGGACTCGGGTCCTTTTCCCATCTCCGTTTCAAAGGAGACAACCTTGCGACAGTGTAAAATACCAGGACATTTGTAAATTCATTCTATTCTCGCTGTAGAACTATTTTCTACGAGGCCCCCACTCCAATCTGTATGGGGACAGAGAGAGAGAGAGAAAGAGGGTCCCAAACCCCCGTAACACTATGCTAAAGCATTGCGTTAGGAATCCCGTCGATGACTGCGGGACTCTTTGACTCACAACTGCTTACGTCCACCGAGTGGAATGTTACCATACCCTCGCCGGCGGCTTTTGAAGAACACCAATCACCTCAACATACAAGAAGAAGGGGACCTTGCCTTTGATAGGGGGATATGCGAATGTTGAGAATGATGGGATGAGACAAATATAATAGCAACCACACTTGATTCTTCCCGAGTCACTCTGTCTATTTGGACATGAGGTTTCTCCTACCGCCATGAAGTGCACCACTCTGTGAGAGATAGAGGTAATATCCAGGTGAATCGTCCCACCTTCCACTCACACTAGTAAAACTGAAGGTGGGGAAAGTGTTTGCTGACTTTACAAACTCTCAGGTTTTGTGCACACAGAGTCTCAGGAACGTTCTCCCCTCTCACACACACATACCCATCCACTATATCCGCGCACTCATTCCATTGAAACGATGATGTTCTCGTTACAGGATAATAACCCAATGCCACCTTATCCACTACCCTCCCCCTAGAAAGAGTACATATGGTTACTATCAAAGTATTCCGCAGTATTTTCATCCCCCTCCATCTGCGGAGCACTGGGCTCGCCCACGTCCGGAACAAAAGATACTGCTCACACAACATAGTCTCTTACTTTCACCACCACAGCATAGTCCTATCCAATACATTGCCAGAGAGACCCGCAGTCCCAGCGGACGAGAATAAAAAGCTTGTAAAATCACACAGAACGAATCAATATACCCTCCAGCACTGTAATCCCTGCCACCCATCCCTCTCTTCTCTTCCGAGAGCACAGCATCACTTTTAGAGGAAAATATACAGAAGAAACTTGTAAACACCTTAGCGGCCTTTTCTCCCTCCGTCCTTGTTAAACAGAGCGGAGTCCACATGTTTGTTCCGGGG
>VYYI01002575.1:0-14476 GCA_021029175.1 Bilobella aurantiaca | reverse complement strand
AGGACATTTTTTATCGCTGCAGATTTTTCCTTCAAGCAGAATGCAATCAGCAAAATTTAGTCGAAAAGTATCACGACTTTCAGCCGAGCACACTACTCGCAAATACTAAAGCGATCGAACACGCTAAGTCCTTGCCAAGGACTATGGAGCAGCCCAAGGGAACTGTTAGTGGGTCTCCAATTGAATACTAGATGGACGATTCTATTTGAAGTTTTCAAGCCGAAGGCACTCGTCCAAACCGAAAAGGACGATAAATACATGTGGGAGGTCGATTTACCTCCAATTACCAAAGTCAGCGTCGCTGAATCTTCAAAAAGCGTAGTCACTGCATGTGACTCACCAGCACTTTCGACAACGTTGACTCATCATGAAGTCATGGTACGTGACTTGGAACATATGCGGAGTACTTGGAAGAAGAAACCAGGACTATCCCAGCTCATCTAGGTCATCAGCGTCAACGCCGCAACAAAAGCTACGCAAAATAAGTCGCACTACATCAAAAACTCCCTTAAGCCCCATTTTCTTTCCCCTGGAGGAGGTCTTTTGCGGGGAGGAATGTGTAGCATGCCAGTTTTTCCCCATTTAGCGTTTCCCCCAGTCCCTAGGTTAGTTTAGTCCATTTCATGGACTTAGTTCTGTGTGGGAGGGAATTAGGTTAGTTAGTTAGTTAGCTTAGCGTCCTAGGCTATTTAAGTCAGTGTTAGCCTAGGAGCGCTCTCTCAGTTTAGTTTTAGCTCTTGTAGAGCTTTCAGTCACTCTGCGAGCGACTCTAGTCATGTAGTCATTTGATACAATAAACGAGTTATTGTATCTTTATGTGTTTGAGTCTGAGAGGTCATTCAGAGGTCATTGGTCGTCAGAGCGTTCCGGTTGGTCATTTGAGGGCTACGGACGAGGCAGCCTCAGAGAGCATTTGTTTTAGGAGTGTTTTGGGCGGTTTGGCAGCGATTAGCCGTCCTCAGCGCTTCATAAACCTTACTGACTAACCGCACGTGTCTCCAGACTGTATCCTCTGGCCAATCTGGAGCAAATAACCATGAATAATTATTACTTAACTAACTAATGTTACGAACGACGTAGAAGTAGGAACTGGGATTACGACGTTCGTGACAATATCTTTGATATAAAAGACAGAACGGATTTTTTTTGTTTACATCTTGCATGCGAATCCATCTAGTGGAGATAGGATGGATTCACGTACTTCAGGCTTAACTGTCGGTGATGCACCATATCTCATATTAAGAGGAACCATTTTGCTTTCTCCTTCCTGCCTCATGTCATCGTAACTCAAGTCCTCGCATAAGATCATTGATGTCGACGGAAGAGCATGGAATCTGGAAGACTTTAGTACCATTCATCCCTGTCCAATCCTAGGATCATAATTTCCATTAAAATTGAATACCCTCCTCAGTTTTCGGCCAGACAAATGGAAGTAACAAAAAGAAAATGTCCACTTTCTCTTTCAAACCACCATGTGGACGACGACGTAAAAGTTGAAGGTGGAATTTTCATTGTTCCGACATAACTTGGCGCTTGACTTCAAAATCCGGTCAGTGTCCTTTCCTACAAAGCCAGAATAGTAACCGCTTCTCAAACTTTCCAAAAAAAAAGGGGTCCCTGCTCCGTCGTGATTAGAAAATCCCACGGGGCAGCGCAGCCTTTCGTGAAAACAGCATAGTAAGCTTCGTCACTGTAGCTATTAAAATGATTTCACTAGCACTTCAAATTAATATATCAACAGTTGCTCGAAAATGGATATGCCAGTCTGGTAATATAGCAATTTCTTAATTCCCTATCGGCGTAACAGGAGACAGTAAATGCATGCAGATATTTTCTTTAAAATTGTTTGTTTAGTAAAAAGCAAATATTAACAACATATTGCCAATAAATGCTTTCTATCTCTTGTACCGATTTGACGATGAATTAAACTTTTGTCTGATTAAAATCAGCTTCTTCTTCACTTCCCAGACTTATTGTAAAATTAATTTTTCTAATGGTAATCTGTGAACCAGTCATTAGTTAAGAAACGTACTACAAGCATTATTTAAGCTATTTTTATGATTTAAAAAAATACTAATTTAAAGTTTCAACACAATTAGTTTCGCGTTATAACGGCACATGTTACACTTCTAAAATTATCCAAATAGCAATTATTAATTATATAGATTTCGAACCTACAACACAAAAAATTTCTATGTTTAGAATTATGGATATTACACCATCCACATACTAACAAGAAATTGTGTAATATGTAATATGTGTGGTGTTACATATGTGGTGTAATATACATAGTGTATATAATATGGTATGGTAATATGGTAAATATAATATGGTAATATTGATATAGATATGGTATAGTGATATATCATATCATACAAGTCAGTTTGAGACACGAGAGTAATCAATGTTAACAACAGTCAAGCCGATACTACACAATTTGTTGAATTAAAATTAAATTTCCTAAATAAACAATTTAAAACATGAGCATAGAGTCACCTGCGGTTATCAGGCGAAAGCTACGGCCGCACCTCACGTCAGGTTGGTGTCCTCCCTTTGTGGACTCACTAGGCCCGTAAAACAGCGGAATGTTACGGATAGTCTGCTGTGCCTGCTTGATGACAACATCTATGCTAATGAGTCCTTATTCCTACCACATCCCTACCCTTCCTTTCATGTTGACCATCCGCTTTGCGGGAATGTCAAATAAAGTTCCTTTACCTTTTTTTACAATTTAAAACATGAAGAAAATATGATTTTTATAAAGATGCCAAAAATGGACACTCCAGGGTACTTGAGCCTTGCTAAAAGCTTTGGAAGTAGGGACGAAAGTCATTAGGAACCTAACTCGCAAGCGTAGTGCAAGTGCAACTAATAGATCCTCATTTTACTTCCCAAATAGCCTCCACTCCTTGCCCTTTTTAGTTGGAATTAGAAAATAAAAAGAGAAGTATGAAATGAAATAACTTAAGACAGAATTAGGTCGTCAACTTTCCTATTTCCCAAGAAAACGGGAGAAAGTTGAGGCGAGAAAGAAAGTACAGAGTGGAGCATTAGGAGAATTGTAGGAAAAGCAGCGGCGCAGTTAGAAATCCTTTGCGAAGATTCAATTCTGCCTCTGCTGAAGATACTTTTCCAGAAGCCTAGAAATCCTCCAAGATTTAGACCAGGAAAAAAAAGGAGGGATGGACATGGACCTTATAAATTTAACCATTGAGCAAACCCATAAACAGCACACAGGAACATTCTGCAAGTCATAAATCTCTTGACGAAGCAGCCTTTCTCTTTTCTTAAGCCATCTCCTTTCTCTTTTTACTTTCTATTATCCTACTTGAGAATAGAAAATAAAAAAGAGAAATGTGGACAGAATTTCTTTTCTGTAAGACAAATAGCTTCTTCATCTAATAAAAACCGCAGATTTCATAATTACAAAGTTAGGGAAAGGGTTTGCTTGGCAGAAACTGCGATTGAGCTAGATTTGGAAGGGGAAGAGGTTAAACTATTAAAAGATGTCAATCTCTCTGTTCCTGTGTTTGTGGTTTCGCTTTCGAAATTTATTAGATCAATTCCCTTTTCCGCGCAGAACCTTATGACATTTCAACACCAATTACTACCTCAAAAGTTTTGGACCCTTGATAACTTCCCTCCCTGAAAGGGTACTCCTTAAATAAGTGGGAGCGTATAAAAGTGGAGAAGAGACCTTCAGCTATGGGCCTCTTTAGAATTGACGTAGGGAAATTTTGCGTCGTTGAGCGATCAAAACCAAATACTTAATGCAAAATCCGAGGAGAAATTTTAAGTCTTCCAACTTCCTCAATTTTATTCCTCTCGAGGGCAGTAAAGAAAGTTTCAATGCGATCTTTGACCCAAATAAAATATCTTTTTACTGCACTGTCTCTCATGAATTCAAAATTCTCTACTTCAAAATAGCTAAGTAGACTTAGTAGGATTTTATGCAAAAATTAAAGTAGCATTAGCATCAAAACAGCATTTTCAAAAAAAAATCCAGATCACAATACATAATACCAGGACAGAATATTATATTTCAAGCTGACTGGAACGAGAAGAGAACGATTGAGTTCCAAATTACAGGGTTAGTGCAAGTACCGGCAGAGAAACACAGCGGAAACCAGGTGAAAGTATTGTTTCTGCTTTCTCTTAAAAGAGAGTAGAACGAACATGCTTTCTAAAATATCCCGACTTTCACTCATGTCGTGGAGAAAAGTTTTACCCATGATAGATGGCGCTGAAGAATAGTTGGTTGCCAGCCACCATACGGAACCATTAAATTAGGAAAAGGTATTCGTCGATGATTTGCATATAGTTTGCATTTGCATACAATTATAATGTCCCTTTTTTATGAGAAGTATTAGTCAGTTAAGCCATTTTATTATTTTTTTTTCAAAATTTAACTGTTTGAATTTGTTTTATTGGTTCATCAGCTTAAGAAATGTGGCATTGACCTTATCAAAAACGACTTACACTTGCTATTGAAGGAGTATACGTACATCCTCACTTGGAAATGAATGGAGAAGAAGCAGCAAAATTTATTTAGATTTGCAAGGAGGCTTATTTTAAAGCTAGTGTTTTAAAAGTAGGTTTCATGTGTCAAGGTGACTAATATTTTCAATTGAAAGGAACCCAATTTTGTTTCTCGATTTAATAAAAAAATATATTAAAACTTATTAGAAAGTGAGTTGATTTATTTTTTTATGTTGCTGTTACATCACATTTTATATTCTAATTTAGAAGTGGATATTTAAAACAAAGACACTACAAACTAAAAGGTACGACTAATTTCCCATCGTCCAAAATTTGCTAGGCAAAAAATAAGTAAACTTGGGTATTTATATTGCAGATTACAAACAAGATTCAAGAGGAGTACATTTGGCTAAAGAAAGAATTATCGAAAATAAATATGCGTTGCTTAAACCAATTAAACGAAACAATGAAAGTCCCTCGCAGTGCCGTCGTGTCTTCAGGGAAGTAGAGTATCAGTCAAAGGTCCATATTTAAGTTTGGATGCAGGCAATGAGCACGAGAAGTTGCATGAAAGTAATTAGAAACCTAAATCTTCCTAGAAAAAACAACAAGACAAAGCGTTAATTATCAAAACAATTAACTCAGTGGCTTACATTCGTTTAATTGTAATTCACCTGATTGGAACCTCGGAGCAGCATTGAGGACGCTAAAGAATGAGCTTTGCTTTTGTGGTTTTGGTTTGCTGAACTCTCCATTAAAATCCTCTGAGCGAGCACTATAAACATGGAATAAATTGCTTTCACACCTTAATCTTATTTTCCCTTCTCGAAAGTAGTGCTGAAGCTGGAGTTCTAATTCTCCAAATGTAGTTTCCGAATCGTTAATTGCAGGTTCCTTTTGCACCAGAATTCTAACATTTGAATCGTCAGGTTGTAACTACAACAGAAAAAATTTAACTGAATTAGTACCTTATAAATTACTAATTGAAATTGTTTAAGAAAAATTTAAAAAAAAACCTTCTCATATATTTACATGCCCATGCCCCTAGATTTTATTAGATTAATTTTTATTAATATGATATAATTTAATATAATTATTTTAATTAGATTTCAAACTCAAAGAGCGAAAGCACTTTTTTTTTAATAAAGCTCTTTTACTTTTTAAAATAGCACAAAACGAAGATACGTCTAACATCATCATGTATTTTCCTAGCTTTTGTATGATTTTTATTCGATATTAAAAAATTTCGAGAAAAATTTCGAGACAAATTTGCTGATGTTAAACATAACCTAAATTAAAAATTAGCTTAACATTTTGTTTTAATTTTTTTATGGATGATAACTTGTTTGGAATTGGTTGGATTGTGCTCTTCAATATGGGAAGTTTTGTTGTAAAACTTACAAAATAGTTTTCAAAATTAACTTACTTTATAATCATTGACGTAAAACGTTATGTTGGCTGCAGGTTTAGAAGGACCGGAACTGCAATTGGCAGTCATCGTTTGGTCTGGAAGGAGCTTGTGATTTGTCATTCCAAAGGACGTCCTCAAGAGAAGCTTTTCCTTCGGCGGCACTAAACAATCACAAAGGAAATAAGGAATAAGGTTATAATGAAACAGAAGCAGACAATTTCCTGAAAAAATTTACATAATTGGATAGATTTTCTTTCCAATTTTCGAAAAATTCTGGGAAACTTACCTACTACCACAAGGGAAGCCGTCTTCGTTACCACATTATGCGTTGGCTCTTCCGGTGTGACTTCACAGCTCAAATTTCCGGACATGTAGGCCGGAACTTTTTTCAAAAACAAGCTATGCATATCCGAATGACGAACCTTTTTAATTACGAAAAAAAATATTAAAATCGTGACGAAAATTTGTTGCCGTTTTAGGGCTCCGTATTTTCACATATAAATTTGTTTCTGGAACAAGGAACGATCAATAATAACACTCAACTGTGAGCCTAGAACTGTGGTCAAATTTCCTTTAATCTGCAACAGGAGACTAGCAAAACGTTCAAACAGGTTAGCACCTCGCGTTTGATTCTAAATGACTGTCATCAATTTCGAGCTCGGCACTTTGATATTATGAAACCTCAATATTAAAAAGGAAATGAGGTCACAGCAAGCCGTAGTTACGGCTGCTAACGAATTATAAAATTTCAGGAATTTAATAAATTACAAAAAACAAGAAATTGGCAATCACATGTGAAATAACAAATGATGAGGAAGGAGGAGAATTCTACAGAGACTTTCTCTTTACAGTTGCTTACGTATGCTTTCACTCATGCAATTAGCCATTGTAACATTATACAAACGCCCTGATGTAATCTAAATATTACAAACTCGCTCCTCAAAACTTCCAAACACAAAACATGTCAAAGTATGTATGATAATTAGCTCAGCTTCTCCTGTAGTTGCGTTGTCAAATATTAGAAAGTGCACGAGCCATTATTCCATAATTCATGTGCCCATTTGCAAATTTGAAACAAAGGAGGTCTCTTATTAATTCCGCTAATGGTTGGGATTATGATCATTTATGTTTTATACTGTCGTTTGCAAAGACCTTTGTAACCACCAACACAGGAACTGCACTAACAACGAGATTTTACTTACATCAATAATTAAATCCATAAAAGGGACCTGCTTCTTCTGTTGCTCTCTTGCAATGTAGCTAAATATTTCCCGCTGACCCTTGTACCTAAAAGACCCATAAAAATTCCAAATCAATGAGAGGTTTACAAAAATAGTAAATGCAATTAGATAATTAGAATTTTTCCAAATTTAAATTAAATAATACTATTATTATAAATGGAGTTTTTTTTTGATGAAATAAATCTTTTATTTTACATTGATTAATGACACATGTACCCATAGCGTTCCCGAATCCGAATACATAAGTAGGTGAAAGTAACTACGGTGAAAGTAGGTGAGAATTCTACTACTGAAATTTCTCATTAATAATAGCTATGTATCCTAAATGCCTCTGAGCAGTTATTTTGAGTTGATAAATTAGGCCGATTAGCTTGATTTATCTCCTAGTTTAATGACATCGAATGTCAGAGAGGCAAGCCTCAACCTAACTTTTTGCTAGTCATACATTGGGCGAATTTATGCAAGCATTTTCGACTTATAAGCTTTAAAGAGAATTTTCCCATTCCAAATGAGCAATTGATACCTCTTTATCCTCCCAGTCTCAGCTTGGAAAATCTTTTTAGTCAGCTAACAATATTTGTTTAGTACTGAATTGTCTCCAGCAACATTTTAAAATTAAGTCCGCCAATCCGAGCGTCGGAGAAAGTCCTCTCTCACTATCTTAGACTAATTTTGTAAATGTGATTATGTTCAAAGGAATTTTTGAGTTTCAAGATGCCCTGCCGAAGTACCTTGAAGTTGTTTCATCATGATTCTTAAGATCCTGTTACTTATTATAACTTTGTTCTTTGCTTTCTCAGCTATATCTAATCAAATTGATTCTGAAAGCCTATTGTTTGATGATGGCGTGGATATCTGCTCAGTTTAAATTAAGAAAAGGACACTGCCGTAAATAAACATAGCGGGCTCTACAAGCTCCTTCTTCCCGTATCTTTGTCGCTTCTAAACATCTCAAAGGTTGCTGTGATTGATCTAAAGAATCTTGTAAATCCTTCACGTTTTCCCGTGACCTTACCAAATAACGGAGTAGATTGTTGTATTCCTCAGAACGGGAAACAAACATAGAAGCTTCAGATCGTCCCCTTCTTTGATCGGACTTCCAAAAACAAGTTTCACGTTATCCAAACTGAGTTCATTGGGTTCGGAAAGGGTAACTGCAAATTAAAGAAAGTTAGCATAATGTTACTACTTATTGATTTACTTATTGACAAACATGGATTTGGATCTAGCAGCTTTACTAACCCAACTTCAATTGCCACTTACAAATTGAGTGGCAAAGCTACAGGAAGCTACATATCCAAACAATGAAACAAAATCTAAACGGAATTGAAAACATAAACGTTTTCCCGTAAAAAAAACAAAAACGTAAACTGTAATATAGCTTATCGGTATCAATTTCGTTTTGTAACTGCAATATATAAAAAAATATATATTTCCCTTAAACCTACATCAATTAATTTCTTTTTAAGTGCTTTACTCCTTAGACGAAAGTTAGAAAACTTTTTTCAATCATGAAATTGTAATGTTCTGCTAAGCATTAGAACTCCGTTAATTTCTATATACAGAAAAGAATACAACATGTTTTGGAAGAACGGAAATGAAATCGGATTATTCTGTCTTTAAAAGGAAGAATGTTTTTTTGTGAGTAATTTGGTTGAGTGATGGGATTTCATTTCTGTGTTATTGTTTATAGGCCCTGGGCAAGGGAGACGAGCTGTCTTGAAGGGGTGCTTAATTGCAAAAGCAGAAGAGGAAGAGAGCTCTCTTCCGATGGGAGGAAGGAGAGAAAGTGATCTTTTGAATGAAATCTTTTCCACTTTCTCCAAAGGGAAGGATTGTGACAGAAGGAAAGAGGCGAGTGAGAAAGAGCCGTTTCTCTTCTTCAGAGGCCTGCTTCGAGGGCTTTAAGGCCTCTAACTGAAAGCAAGTGTAAAGTGGAAGTAAGTTAAAGTGAATAGTTGGATGATGTTAAAGAAAGGAAGGGGAATGCAGAAGAAAGGAAAATAGATTGGAGCGGTCAAGGGAGGCGCCTCAGCTGAAACAATCCAGAAGGACTAAGAGAGACCCTTCGACACTTTCTCTTTGGAATTCGAGAGAAAGTAGTAAAAGAAAAAGGACTAAATGAGTATCCGACACAGGACATTCTCCTCTGCAAACTTCCTTCCTTATACTTTCGCTCTCTGCTTTCTCCCATGCATCTCCCTTTCTCTCAAAATATTTTCTTTCCGGTCTTTGGACAGGCCACTATTAACAGAAAATGCCCACAACGACTTAAATGAACTTTCGTTTAACACGCGCTATAAAGCTTAAGCTACAAAGCTTTACTGCTTTCCCATTCAATGGGTAATCCAGTGTCTCTGCGAAATGACATTAAACTCAACTTATTCTGGTTCCATCCCAGACAAAATTTTAAAACAATACTTATTTAAATGTAACGACAATTTTAGCTGATGACTGATTATTCCAGATTTGTTTTCCAAAATTAAAGTTTCTAATCTAAATATCCTTACTTTATTGCAAATTCGCTAAGGACCACAATCACTGAAAACGATGATCACCACCTTTGCATCACGAAATTAAATATAATTTTCAGCTAAAATCCTACATAAAGCATTCCAAGTTCTATCATTACCACAGTGAATAACAGTTAGTACTGAATAATTAACTATGATAAATTAAGACTTCATTCAATTCTAGCTGAATATAAATCGATATGTAAAAAATACTTGAATTTGAAGCTTAAAATTACCCATAATTAAGAGAAAGCAAAATGTCGGCGCTATCTCCCGAGTGCATCACAATTTTTATCATTGCGTAGTACTTATTCAAATGCTCTTGTAACACAGCGACCAAATATTTAGCGTAAAATTCAGGATGTTGAATGCTGAAAATTTGTGGCTTTGCTCTCAAGTGTATCACCATCTTGACATTACCTCCTTTAAAGTGATCTTTAGGCTGAGAGGCCACATTTGCTCACCCGCAAAAACGACGCGCTCTAAATTGTTAATTCAAAGACGCTTGGCGGAAAGACTTGATCTTCGCTCCTAACATCATTTCCTGACGTGCTTACAAATTGTCTCTTGATCCAGAAATTGCCGCTTTTACACTTTAGCAGGACCTATTAGCATGACTTCTACACAAGTCGGCCGTATTGGCAACAGTTCCGGCCTCCGCCTCTCATGCATTATGACTCACTGACAACCCATTCTAATGTTGCCTTTTATTCCAAAGTGCATGGCCACGCGTAGCAGTGAAGAACATTACAAACAGCATTAAAAGAACTGGGCGTAATAGCCCAGTCACAAACTTCTTTTAAGACGACAGGAAAGGAGAAAACTTTTCTCCGCATGATTTTAAACTGAAAAAAACTTTGTAGGACGTGAGCCTACTATTTTGGCATACACAAATGATTCCGTCACATCCCCTCCTCCGCATTGGAAGATTATAAAAAGAAAAGACTTCATTTTCATCTTCCAATTTCGATTTGCCCTCCATCTCGCCTCAGAGACACTTAGGGAAGGGAGTGGCTATAACAATTTTGAGGGTTGAGGAAATGACCCTTTCCGCTTCTATTCTATTTCCTAACGACATTTTCACTTTTCTTTTAACAACTTAGTTCTGGAAGACGAACCTTAAAGGGACGGGGGACATTAAAGGGCCATTTTTATTCTATAGTCCGGAATCTTTGGAGATTTTACGACGGGGAATATGTAGAGGTAAGATTTGAATCTTCTTCAATGATGGAGAGGATATAATGAGAGGTTGGGGGACAACAGCAAAGAGAGGGGAATTACTATGGGTGAAAGCGGAGGGGTGGGGATAAAAATTCGTATTCATCTACCAACTTGTCACTCGTTTAAGTCCATTCTGGCCTTGTATATTTCAAAATACTTCATTTTCAAGCCGCTTGTTTTGATCATCTCTCAATCTCTAAATTCAGTGGCTCTTGGGACTTTGCTATTCTGGAAATGCAAACGCTTTCTCCTCAAGCATGGACTATTCTACTTTCTCTCGTTTTCCCAAATCTTCATGTAACGTCGTCCTAAGCAAACTCCATGTCAAGGGGCCTTTTTTAGTATTCATAACATTTTCAGGGAACCTCTTCACGTACACGAAATATTACAACACCACATTAATATATTCGACAAAAAAAATTGTAGCTAATTCTCCCAAGTTTTCTCTTATTAAGCACGTATCGAGTAATAGGATTTCACTAAGCTTGTGCAAAAATTACTACGAAATTGCTTTAGAAACCTCCTGCTGGCGAATCTTTAGTGAAATGGAATTTTACTAGGAACGTTTAAGTTGTGTAAGGGGTTCGTGTTCGAGTTGTAAAAATTGGCGAGGCCTTAATCAATTGTAAAAGTTCCAAATTACACGGCCTTGTAGTTAAACTGAATGCTCTTTTGTAAGACAGCATTTTGATAACTTGTTTAAAAAAGTTTTCTCTGAGACTAAAAAAAGCTAAGATTTCAAATCTTGGAATAATCGACCCAGTTCCTGCTCCTTTCACTAAAACGTCTCCAATGTCTTTCACTTTATATGAATTTTGATTAAAATTTTACAAGACTTTTCATCCACGGCCCTCATTTCCTACGTTTTCTTTCCTCCTCACGTGCGTCCATTTCCAAAAACCGCTTCATCATCTCTATTCATTCCACCACCAGAGCCAAGCGGAGGAACTTTGCGAAAACGAAACTACTCGAAACATAGTACTCATTCCCAGCCATTTTCAGCTACATTTTTCAAAAGACTATAAAAAGAAGAAAGTTCTTTACCTGGAATTACAAATCCAAGACAAAAGAAAATCGCAAGTGTGATGACCCCCTTCGCCGCCTCGATCTTCTTCATCTCGACACTATGCTCTCCTACTTGCTTTTTCTCCTTTATTTTCTAGTGAGTTCCGCTTTCCTGGAATCGGTCCTGGAATTTCGGCTAAGATTAATGTGTTCCAAGCGTCAGGAGAGGACAGAATTGATGGTGATCTGGTAATGACAGGGAAGAGTTCTACTGGTCTCCAGCGGCCGTCTTTTTCGAATGTTTGTACGGAGCTGGAGAAATTAAATTAAGGAAGGGGCTTTAAGGATGTGGTGAAAGTAAAAGATGCGTCTTACTCTGACTAGAAAAAAGAAAAGGAAATTGTTACTTGAGACTCGAAAAGACTAAAAGTTGTATTTATGTCTTCCCGTTTAGGTCAAAAGATGCTGCGACAGTACGGGACCTCACTTGTGCCAACATGTGCAACCTTTGTTTTACTTTCACCAAATGTGTCCAAATTTTCTTCTGACTCGAAAACAAGACCTTCTCATCTCTCTGTTACTGGAGAAAGTGGAGGCTGCGCAGGACGCTTTATGCAGCTCTCGAAATGCTCTTCTGAAATTTTACCCTGTTTGAGCCTTATCTCGACACTTGGCTTGCGAGAAGTAAAGTTGTGCATGGAATTTGGTGGCTTATTAGTCAGCTAAAATAGCACTATCCGGAAAGAAATGCAAAGAAAGCACTGACATTGACGATGAAATGTCGGTAAATTGTATTTTACGCTATTTTATTGGTCAAAGTACAACGTGCTAATTTTAATTTTAATTAAATTAGGTTTAGGTTAAGGTTCGTTAGAGATTACATTAATCAGCTCCTCTAATTGAGTTAGTTATGGTCAAAAAAGATTTTAAGTGTGGCAAGGATCAACAACAAATTGTATGTCAGTAGTGTAATTTAATTGATTCAACCGCCAGCTTACTGGGCACTAATTGTTTGCTTTGAGAGCAAAACGACTCATTGTTAATATTTCCCTTGCATTATTTCTCCCATAATGAGGATTTTTTTTATGTAAAAATTTACGGGATGCGTTTCGGGTGACTACTTTATTGACTAAAAATTATTCAACTCCATTAGTTGATCTTGACACCTTGTCAGTTGGTGTGCGTAAGATCATTTTAGTAACGTGCTTTGACTAAAGATTGTTAGCATTTCGGAATTAGTAAATTTTATGAATTTTAATTTACTTAAACTAGCGCTGTGTCACGTTAGGAATATGTAGCAGTAACTCTTAATTTTAAGGTAATTTTTTTAGTATTGAGCTTTCTAATATTCTGAGAAAAAATGGTATAGATCGAATTTTTCCCATGCATACCGGTGACACAAAGTTTTAGCATTGGTGCGTGAAGGGCTCGTAAAACAATAAGGTGAAACTTTTCAAGTATTTCAGTTCCGAGTACGAGGAATTTGAAACATTTTCTCTAGTGTTCACTGTTCAGTGTCTTTAATAGAATGGAATTATTCTGGAGAGTTTGGTTTCGCGAGATTCAGTTATCCTCTAAAACACACTAAATCCCGCGGAACCCATGCTTAAAAGGATCATAAAGGGCTTTGCAAGTACTTACTCGCTAGAAGAAATGCTGTTTCTCAAACTGAAAAGCTTTACTTTCTCTTCATAAAATACCCTGCCAAAACTTCATTGTAACACTGGATACAACAAAAAATGGAGTTCATAATGCCACTTTCTATGTTAAAAATAATTTTAAATTGGTCAATTAAATTAAGTTAAATTAAATTCGAACTAAAGTATTTCGATTAATTCAACTTTCACACAGCCTTGAACATTTTTTGTCGTTCAAAAGTAGAAAAAAATGTTTCATGAGTTTGCTACATGACAGAACATTTTAAAGCTGTCTATTGAAATAATTAGATTTGAGGAAGGCAGAAGTTTATAAAAGGAAAAGAAAAGTTATCTATTCTTAAACTCCGCCTTTTTCTATACTTTCGTCAAAAAAAAACAAGGGGGAAAAGAATCAAGATAGCTATTAAAGTGTTTCTTCCGACTTCCGTGCGCCCGTAAGCCTATACGATCTTCTCGCATCCCCTCACTTTTTCCCCCAAAAAGTCCATCAGGAGACTCCATTAACCTAATTATGATCTCAACCTTTTGAAGTTGATACCCTACGCAGGGGGAAAGTAAAAGCTAAACATTTCTGGCATCTAACAAACACACCGGCAGCAAGTAATGGCCTGATAATTCCTGGCTACTTTCTAAGGAGAAAGCCAAAGAGCCTCTCAAAAACCACTTTCTCTCCAATTCTCAACCTTGCGGTTAGGGAGACGGAGAAATCAGACACCGAGACAGCAGTAAAAACCTTGAGTCCACCCTTTGATTTCTTCCTGAATTGTGGCAATTTCGTGAATTTTATATTGACTCCTGATCTTCGAATCCTGTTTTTAAGAACACATAAACTTTGTTTCGATGGTTGGATTCTTAACAAAAAATGTTTTCAATTTTCGAATGAGTTTAATTCAAACGGAGGCCTAGACAAGACTCCCGGGACATTTTCGGAAACCCAGGAAAAATCAT
>VYYI01002574.1:0-14478 GCA_021029175.1 Bilobella aurantiaca | reverse complement strand
GGTACTCGGACAGACAGACAGACAGACAGACAGACAGACGGACAGACATGACGAAAACATAAGTAGCTTTCAGCTTCGCTTCCGCTACTAATAAAAGTAGAGTAGAGTTCTTTAAACACGAATCATAAGCCTTGAACCCATAATCTCAGGCTAGATAGAGTAGTCACTAACTCCTTCACCACCAAACCCACTCGGCATTTTCTAATAATTAAATAAATGTTAAATGTTTTATGTAAACGAGTTTCTCGCGCGCAGCAGGCTACACTTTTTCCCGTTTTCCAGCATGATAGCATGAACAATGGAACGGTATACGGACGGCGATTACTTCTTTTTTGCTCATTTTTTTTATTCTCCATCTTCATAAACGTCAGATGCAATTATTTTTTTAACTAAGGATAGATAGATTTTGAAAAATTTTCAAACTGCTGTAAAAAATTCACTCAAATTAAAATTAATTTAATTAACCGAATTAGTTTAATTAAAATTAACATTTTTCAATTTAATTTTAATTTAAAACCAAATGGTAGTTTTAGAAAAGTACAGGGTGTTTACCGAAGGGCGGATAAATTCATTATTTATTTTTGCCATTGATGTTGTTATTAGTGCCGACATCTAGTGGCGTTTGCGTTTTAGCCAAGGCGGCAAAAAATTAAATAATTGAAATCATTCTCTTTACTTCAATTACTTCAGTATTTTCAGTCCATTGTTTACTGTTTACTAACTTAAATTTAGTAAGTTACTCAATCAATTAGTGATGCCAGAAAGGCCCCAGCATGAACGAGTCTGGATTTGTGAAGAATATTCAAGGACACATAACCAGCACGAAGTCATACAAAACTGGCCCTTCAATTCCGCACCGCCGTCGCAAAGTACCGTGAGCAGGATCGCTTCTAAACTTAGAACGACTGGGAGTGTAAGGAACCGTTCGTACTATCGGAATAAAACTGTGCTCACTGCCCAAAATTCAACCATTCGAAACTACGTTACCAACAACCAATCAGAATCATTGTCGTCACGCCGAATTTCTCAGCTTTTGAGGTTACGTCACACGTCAACTTACAAGATCCTCAAGAAAATCAGCTTCAAGGCTTATGTTCCGAGGCTAGTGCAAGCACTCTACTTCGAACGACTGGGAGTGTAAGAAACCGTGCCTACCATCGAAATAAAACAGTGCTCACTGTTCAAAATTCAAATATTGTTCGAAATTACCTCACCAACAATCAATCAGAATCATTGTCTTCACGCCGAATTTCTCAGCACTTGGGATTAAGCCACACATCGACTTTCAGAATTCTCAAGAAGAGCAGCTTTAAGGCTTACGTTCCGAGGCTAGTCCAAGCTCTCACAGAGGATGACACAATGCTTAGGTTAGAAAATTAAAAAAAGTAGAAAATACTAAATTTTATTCAGTGGAATTAATTAACTTTTTTTTTCTTATTTTCAGGTTCGATTATTCGGACGACATGGTAAACAAGTTCAACGCTGACGCTACTCTCGTCGATCGCATTTGGTGGTCTGACGAAGCTACATTCAAGTTAGACGGAACAGTCAACCGACATAACTGCGTGTATTGGAGAAGAAAAGGTCAAAATCCTAAATTGCAGTTAGAAAAACACATTAAGTCACCCGGTCTTAGCGTCTGGGCAGCGATGTCTTCTGATGGAATTATTGGACCCTACTTCTTTCACCATCCACCTCAAAATGGGCAGTATTATCCTGCGTTCAAACCCTGTACCGTGAAAGGAAAGAATTACGAAGAAATGTTGGAGCAATTCTTCTTTCCGAAATTTAAAACTCGTCAAAATTTTCAAAATTTTTACCTCATGCAAGACGGCGCGCCGCCTCATTTTGCTCTAAAAGTTCGTGCCTTATTGAACCGGGAATTAGGAGGACGTTGGATCGGTCGAGGCGCCCCTCCGTTTCAGACCCAATGGCCTCCAAGGTCGCCGGATTTGACGCCTTGTGATTTTTTTTTATGGGGCTATATCAAGGACAAAGTCTACGCCCGACGGCCCCAAAATTTGGCTCAGTTGCAATTCTTCATTGCGGACGAATTTTCCAAACTAAAACAAAATCCTCAGTTAATTCAAAAGGTCTGTCGCTCTGTTCCTGGTCGTCTCCAAACATGTATGGACTTCGGCGGGGCACAAGTTTCCAAAAATCTTCATTCCATCTAATTTAGATTGTAGTCAAGTTTTCAAATTTAGCCCATATTGAAAATCATTTTAGAAATGCAGATGTCAGCATTAAAATGAGAAAAGTTGGTTATCACTATGGGAATTATTATATAATTTATCCAGCCTTCGTGAAACACCCTGTATACCAAAAATACATACAGTTGACATTCTTGCAATTCTTTATCCAGGAATTCAGTGGCAAGATAGATCTCCCATTCAGAAGGTCATCTCCAAGTCCATCAAAAGATATTTGATAGTCCTAAACAAGTTCAACAAATGCAAAATGAAAAATCAATCGTACCTAATGTACTCAACTATAATACCTAATATAAAAAGCATTGGCTTATTTGAGAAATAGTGGGTTGGATTGGCTCTATGGGTGGCCCATTGTGGGGTTGTGGAAAAAAAGGGGTGGACCGGGGTTCGATCCCGAGCAAAACAAAAGGTAAGGTTGCTCATGTTTACCACAAGCCCACGGTGCCTCTTATACCAAGAGAGGCTCAACCAAGACGCTTTGCTATCTCACACCATGTTATTCCCTCATAAGAGGGTTAGGTTTTACAGTTTTTGCGCAGAATATGCCAAATCTTTTTCTGTCTGCGCAGGGGCTCTGACATTTTATTTGCCCACCCTTTGCTCCAATCCAACCGAAATAGTGTAATACACTTTCCAACTCACCAATTCATAGTACTGTACAAAAGGGAGTCCATGGATTTGTACTTCTGTCTCTAGTGCAAATGTTTCATAGTTGATGTTAATGCGACCATCATTTACAATCTCCGATGAGAATTGTAAAACTTTGTTCCAAATCTTTACATCACATTCTTCTCCAGCTTCCACCCACATAAGGACCTTCGTTGATTCGGGATTTGTGCTTGAGGCAGATATATTTTGGTGTAAATTCTTGGTTGAGTATTTTTTCTCTTGCGTTTGATTATAGAAATTTCCATTCAGATCCGCATCCCCAATACTGAAGCTGAAACATTGAATTTAAAATCTTAAAAATGTCTTTAAGCCATTTTATTTACTACGTGATATGCCAGAAGCACTCCGCAAGAAAGAAACTTTTTTCTTAAATAACCATTTGCTAATGTCAATGAATAATGTCCAAAAAAAATATATACAAAAAAATTCAACTTACAGCTTCCGATTGCCGTCGGCGTGAAAGTGCGTTGCATGAAAATGCAAAAATATTGCTGGTACTATCGGTTTCTCTTTGCTTGGTCCAGCCAGATTATCATTTTTCGCTAGGGTTTCGATTTTGATAATGCATGCGTACTGTTTAGCAAGTTTTAATTAATAAATAAGTAATGGTATGAAGTAAACATCAAAACTTTTATTCAAGACCTAATGTGTAGGAATTTGTGTAGCAAACACTTCAAACTGGATTTGACAATATAACCTGCAAAGGCACATTGGCTTCGATCAAGCTAGTTGTTACATCAAAATAAACCGCATAGTTCTAAAAACATTTCTACTCCTTAAATTACACTCATATAGATTTTTTTTCGAGGCAGCCTAACTATTTAGGTGACTATTATTGGATATCAGTATAAACCATACTTGTGTGAGC
Organism: Bilobella aurantiaca; assembly: GCA_021029175.1. Classification (NCBI taxonomy): domain Eukaryota; kingdom Metazoa; phylum Arthropoda; class Collembola; order Poduromorpha; family Neanuridae; genus Bilobella; species Bilobella aurantiaca. The sequence continues at coordinate 10,728 of VYYI01002574.1, read as the reverse complement.
TTTTTTTTTTATTTAAATTAGGAATTTAATTATTAAATAGTGGTCAACATTTAAAGGTGTCAAGCTTACGTGATGACACAGTGCTGGTACGGCAACTAGAACAATCGGTACAACCCATTTCAAAAGGCAGTCCATTTTTAACTCTGAAATTAAAATTTTCTATTAAAACTTGAAAATAGCAGAAAAGCACGGGACCTGAATTTTGAAATTTTTAGACGGATTACTACAACTGACTACTTTTACAAGAAGCGTAATTTATAGTAATCAAGGAATTATTTAAACGAAATTTTAGCTTTCTGGAGTTGAGGGAAACTTTGTGCGAAATAATTTTCTTTAGCTACATTCTACCAATCTTGAACTTGGTGTTAAGGAACTTAATGCTTTCAAAATCAATCATACTGGTTAGCCTGATTTTAAGTTCTCCTTCGGCAAAGTTGCCTAACGGTTACACCGTCCGTTTACGTCTCTCACTTACCCCGGAAACGTGAGACCTAATCTCCATTTCCGTCGTCACATGACGTGCTGTTGGGTCATTTTTTTTAATCTACAGCCTGTGATTAGGCTGGACTGGATAATAAATAAGATGATTCTTTCATAAACTCAACCTAATTCACCACTCACCACTACCACACCACCACTTTTTTGTACTATGTTGATGCAATGACTTGGTAAATCGAAACCTAACCCCAATGACTAGGACTATGACTAGGCCGTGGACAACATTAAAAAATTTCAATCAAAAAATTTCTATATAATATTTATTCACCTAAAATAATTTTGAGTTTATTTAATAATTTTACTTGTTTTAAGGCGCTTAACTATCTTTATACAATATAGAAAATAATTCTATTTACAATCCCCTAACTAGCTGTAAAGCTAGCTTAAATTCTCCAATATAAAAAGTATGGAGTTAAAAACATGTTTGCAGAAAACTAAAAAAAGTCTCCAGAGAATGACGCTTGTTTCTCAATTTTTGTTAGTGTTATGTTCAGATTTTTAAAAGAATACGTGACTGCAAAATTGCCTTGTAGCAGAGGAAGACATCTTCATACATTCCTAGATTTTAGCGCTAACTAATAGTGAAGGCCCTATTGTGTAGTGTATTGCAAACTGGATCCGAGATCTGTACAGCACGCTATAGTTCTCCGTGAGCTATTGTAAAGTGACCATTATAGAGTCATAATTAGGCAAATATTATTATTAAATATTAACTGCCTGATTACAGAGGCCTAAAATTTAATGTAGCGAAAGTTTCAAACGCCGGACAAGACACCTACGAATTAACGCAAACGACAAATAGCATAGGACGCGGCGTCCTGTGTCATAAGAACTTTTAATATGCTACGTTTCTATTTTTTGAAAGTGTGTCAGTATAATTTTTAATTTTTAATTCTAGTATTATTGTATCTGGTAGATGCCTACGTTTGTTTTAAGCCCGGCACACCATTAAAGTGACAATCACTGTCCAAACATAGGGAGTGTTCAGGCATTATGGCATACTCAACGTTTGCTAGTTTTTAATGCTATAGTGTGCACATGAGCTAAATCCTATTATAACAATTATAATTTTATATTATAACCATGGTTAGCAAAATGTTATCTGTATCACAAGTTTTCATTTTTTTTTCACATCGGGTTAATCGGATTCATCACTGATTATTAGCTTAACCAAAGTATATCAGCGAAATGTCATATTACAGTGTACGGCCTGTAGTGGAAAGGGTTATGAGCCTTCTCCTAACTTGGACAGTACCGGGTTGGAACACCGGCGCCAGCACAGTAAAAAAAAAGTGGTTGTGTGGTGGTGGTTGGTGAGTGGAAGCCTGGAAAGTTGTGGTCGTGGAGGTTGTTCTTGGATCAGTGCGCGTACGGCAGTGTTTAGCCTTTGCCTGCCGCAGAGGCTCCTCGCTGGTCCACCCCACGTTCATTGCTCAGCAGAAACTTCCTTAGTTTCCCAGGCAACTCACAGGCCGAAACCACCCTCCCCCACTCACTAGCAGTCATGGTGGCCAGGCCATATTTGAAATTAAAATAGAACAAAAAAATAAATGCAGCAAATAATTTTTCAGTGTAGTTTTACCACACCAACGATTCAAGATTACAACATATGAATATCGCTGTTTTTCGGGTGAGAAGTATTTCTTTAACTTCTAATGCACAATACAGTATGCCCACCATCTAGTGGCCGCTGATTTTTTATAGTTACCCTTAATCCTTCTTGATTTCGCTACATCTTGTCACTAGATCTAGCAGTAGAATATTAACGAATGTCGAAAACGATATCCTTACGCCCAAGTTTTTTCGTATTGTACAAGTTCGGTCAAACTGTTGTTTACTTTTAAAAACGCAGAAAAATAATTCATAGAAAAGAAGAAGTTTGTAAATAAAAGTTTTGAAACTCTTTAAACATAGTCTGCGAGTTCTCATACAAGCGAAAAGAATTTAGACCGTTGGTGAACGGTAATAAAAGACCAACCACCGACCGAACCGTGGTCGGTCGGACAACCTTCCTATTTTTCCCACACAGCGCAAGCGTCGATTAAGTTCAGCGCTATGGAACATTTATTTTCTACGAGAACCGATTTTTTGGAAACTGGCGTTTTCTCCAGGATAAATAGTGACAATCCTTTGAAATCCTCTTGCAAAATTTATTTGTTTCAGTAAGAAAGCATTTTAGAAACGTTTGCTAATGTTATTTCAAATGTAAAAATGGTCAACACGAGGAATCAATCATTGTCCCCATTTCAGAATGGTATTTTTATGTGCATCAATTCCCTGATGATGAGATCAATGGGTACGTTCAAAGTCAAGCGGAATCCAGTAGAGGCTAAATAATTGTTTGAGCATGCTCTGCCTAACTTGGCTTCTCTTAGTTTGACCAAAGCATGGAAATATTTCAAATAACGAGGTAAAACCAGAAAATATCTGATGTGATATATAGCAAAATAAAATTAACAAAGTTTCTGTGTCATGGAATTAGGCAAACCCAAGATTGACAGGTATCCTAAGAGCTGTACCAAATTCTGAACCATACCATGGAGTTCCGACCGTACAATCTTATGAGTTTCAAATTCTGAAGTAATAATATAATTTATTACTAATTTTGTAATATTTTGTATAGTTGTTGACATTTATTGCAGCAAAAAATGGACAAACGGTTAACTACATTCTGGATTTGAAAAATTCTATAATCTATATCTTGTTATTTACGCCTAAACATTTATAACGGACTTGTTTCCACAAAAATTTGTAGTGAAAAGTTGGAGTGTAGAAAAGCACCTGACCAATAAACACAAAATATCAATTTCTAGGATTAAAATAAGGAAATGGTGAATGGCTTCGATTTCCTCGAAAACTTACGTCACATCCGCAGCCGTATTAAGACCACAAAGAAAGAACTACTAACTACTTTTTTTAAGTCTGCTCGCAGATATGCAAATACTGGTGACGATTTTTTTTGCTTCAGTGACAACAGGTAAACGTTTATGTTGATATTTAGCTTCAATTCAAGTTCACAATATCACAATGTATCTGTGACAATTATAGGTCAATATCAATTGCTGCTCATTTATTGCAATATTGTACCATTATTTGAGCTGTGTGAGGCTTCATATGCTGCGAAAACAATTGTTATTCTATTAACTTTATCATTATAGTTAACGACTGACTTATTTGCATGTATAATTTCCAATATTTGCAACAGCTCTAAGATGTCACTATTGCAAAACACAAGGCGTATCTGAACTAGATTCAAATGACTGTAGAGATGGAAGTTCCAGATTTTCAATGAATTGTCCTACAACATTGCAAACGGCATGCATCAAAATGATTAGACACACTTCTCATAGCGGTAAGTAATAGTTTAATACACGTATTTATTTTTGGGTTCTCTTTCAATATTTAGCTCTTTATTTTATAAGTAAAATCGGTCTGGGTTGGTCTAAACTGTCACTCTTTTTTTTTATTGTTCACAACCTTTCCATATTTTACTACTAAAAATTGACAATTAGCTAAGTTGAGAAAAAATTGGAGCTCAATTTTACTTGGAATGTTAACAATGGATTTTAATCGTAAAGCTTACATTTATTTGAATCAAAAAGACCTAATAATTTAAAATATAAGAAAATTTATTTTCTACAAATTTATTACGATTAACAGTTAATATGTTTTTTTTTTCTTAAAGACGAACCAATAATTGAGAGAAAATGCGTGGGATACATATACGGATCAATGACTGATTGCCGAAAACCTTCAATAACAGCGTGGCATCCAGAGGAGTTAATAACATCGAAGGATATCAACTGTTTTTGCAACACAGACGATTGTAACATTGCAATTCCAATGCAAATTTATTATCCACTGCATATAGTCCTAACAACTTTGGTACTTTTGTGTCAATTCCGATATTAAAATTTCGGCGCATTTTGATAAGCGAATTCTTAAGTTTTTAGGATTTAGTATTTTAACTACATATTTTTAACTACACTAATATTTAAACCAAATTATCCCGTGTACAGCAACGACGCTATAAAAAAAACAATTTTAACTGTCATTAATCCATTAAAACCAAACATGAGAGTTTAAAGCAAAATATTGAAATATTACTAAATAAATTAGCATATAGTAATTAAATACGACACTTAATAGTTAATAAGTTAACTGCTGATTTCGACATTAGAATCCTAATCGTTGGTAGAATTTAAATTATGCAGAAACACTTTTACTTATTTCAAATAATATTAAATAATTACTGTGCAATATGCATGAGAATTTATCTTCGTTGTTCCATATAATCTCGTCAAATTAATACACTACATTCAAACTAGGAGAAAAATTTTAGGACAAAAAATATTACAGTATAATTTAAAGTGATTAATTTCGCAGCACAAAACTGAATTCTGCTTGCGATTGTATACAAATAATAGATACAAATTATTTAATTAACTATATGGCAATTAGATGCAAATTTTTGACGTTACACAAATGCAAATATAATTCAGGGTTTGGAACGGCTGCTTAGATCTTATTAAAATTTAATTTGTCAAAATCCGAGATGGTTGACTATATTTAACATTATTAACAATGCGTTGTGTGTATTTTACTACGACCCTAAAGCAACTCAACAAAACAATCAACTAGATGCTTAATTACATTTCACAAAATAAGCTAAAAGTCAAGGTTGCGGAGTTATCCAAAAATACCTTTGGTGCTGCAGCGTAAATATAGCATGTATTTTCCAAAAGGATTACTTGGAATTTCCATTATGGTTTACAAGTACAGGTTCTCTTGCACCACGCGTACTATAAAACCAAAAACATCTTTCAACGGCCACCAATAACTACATCAACAGAATACAAGATTGTTCAAATGAACAATTTATGACTATTTCTACTGTCGTGCAAAGACTACTATAGATACAACTCAGGTTTTTTAATCAACTGAAGCATGCATTTTGAATTGCAATTATGCATTCTGATGTTAGTTTTTCTGTTGATTGTCATATTGTGGCTGGATCGCAAGCACAAGTCAAGCAAAAAATTTCCAGCAGGTTAGTTTGTCAACATAGAGGCAACAAAATTTTTTAATTGACAACTAAGCTTGGCATTAATTAACTTAAATACATTAACACCCCTATCTCCTATTGTATTAAAGTATAATTTATATGAGTTTTTGGGAAATATCATGGTATTTTGCTTTTGAAGGGAAACTGTTATATATTATTTATATTATATAAATAAAATATAAATATGTTATATAAATATGTTATTTATATATTTCAAAAATACATACCACATTGAAATTAATTAAAAATACTAATGAATAATGTTGGAGCACGTTATGTCACTTACTCTATTACAGGACCGCTTGCATTACCAATTATTGGAAACCTTCTTCTCTTTTCCAAAAAGCAGCCGCTTGAATTTGTAAAACTAAAGAAGCAATATGGCGACATCTTTTCAATTCAGCTTGGCAACCAATCAATTGTCGTTATTAGCAGTGCGTCACTATTACGCAGGGCATTCATTAAAAAGACAGTGACAGGAAGGCCACATTTTGATGACCTGCCGAAACACACTGGAGGTCAAATATACGGTACAATAAGAGTCAATTTTAACATCCAAGAATGCTTTTCCGTGGTTCATTTTGCTATGCATGTAAATGAAGGCTTTTTAAAAATGCTTTCATAATATGTTCCCGGAGTTGAATGACTTAGAAATTGTAAAACACAAAATATGTTTTGCTAGGCATCGCATTTCAAGATGGGCTGGGATGGCAAGAGCAGGTAATATGCATTTAAGTATTAATTTAGTAACTACTAAAGTATAAATTAATTTAAACCTCTCACACGTTTTTTTTGTATTTAGAAAAGCTTTTTTGTGAAAAGTATGAAAGATGATTTTAATTTATCATTTTCACGAGGAGAAAATATTGTCACGGAAAGTCTACAGAGATTTATACAAAAATTGACTAATCAGCAAGGGAAACCTGTACGTACGGAAGATCTGTATCCCACATGTAAGTTGCTAAAAATAATTAGCCATGTAAAATATATGGCACATTCTAACATAAAGTCTAAACTAAGTTCTAACATCATATACAATACAATCATGTTACTTGAATACAAACAAAAAACAGTTGGAGTCGATGTACTCTGGACTATATTTACGGGACGAAGAGTACTTAACGAGGATCCTATCTTTTCAAAATTTGTAAAATCTCACAAACGGTACAAATTTGTATAATAGTTAATGGCTTTAAGTTTTACATTATAAGTTATGCATGTTTCTTCAGAGTCATCTGGGGTACGGATTCAATACTAGCTGGTCTATATTTGCCCAATATAAAACTACTACTTCCTTGGTTAATTCGAGACGTTCCAATTAAAAAAAGAATGGAGCACCATGAGGAACTTATAAATTTTATGAGAGCTGATCTTGGCACTTGCAAAGACAATCCTGAGAGAGCAGAAGATGATTTGATAAAACGCTATATGGCAAAAATTGAGAGTACAACTGACAAATGCTCAAGCTTCTTTGGTAAATGTGGCGGTATGTAATAATATGAATTAAAAAAATTAACTATAAATCACGTATTTTCAATTATGTTTTTGTTTATTGGGTTAGAATTGAACATGATGTACAGTCTACTCGACGCCTTTACGGCCTCTGTAAGTATATTATTTCAACTTCACTATGTTGCCTATTCATTTGAACATATGTATTACATATTTGCTTATTACGTACTAAGTATATGGACAATATTACTGTTACATTACTTCAAGGTGTATGCAGAATAATTAATGTTGTATACAATGTTTTGTGTGTTTTTATAGACGGTTGCTTTGAGTTTTGCCTTGTCTTGGCTTTGTTTATTGATGAGTTTGAACCCGTCCGTTCAATCCCGACTTTTAAAAGAAATTGAGAAGAACATTGGATTCTCTCGACTACCAAATTTGAAGGATAAAAAAATGTAAGACTGGACATTTTAAACTAATAAAAACGGAAATCATGAGTACGTTCCAATCAAAAAACTTGTATTCCGTATTACATTCTGTCAAACTTGTTTGAACAGCATTTTCTTTCAAAATTAAAATTGTGATTGAGGCCTCGATTTTGATTTATATCGTTTCGTCCATTATTACAGTAATATTGGCAAGTGTAACTAAAGTGCAAAAGTAAAATAAACAAAATACATAGGAATTCAAATATTGTTTTTGGTTTTGGTTTAGGTTACCGTTTGCACAGGCAGTTGTATTGGAGGTAAGTAAGATAATTAATTGTGTGTTGGGAAACTTAAAATAAAATATGGAATAAATTTTATGTTCGAAAACTGTAGTCAATTGTTGGTTTTTCATTTGTTTATTTATGCTTGCTTTCGAAACAGGTATACAGAGGTATTTATAAAATTTAATTAATCGATTTTAATTTTTTTTTTTTGCATTAGGTTTTGAGATTTGGATCAATATCTGCAATCGGAGGGCCGCGCAATATATCAGAAGATTTGGAACTGGATGAGTACATTTTACCGAAAGGAACTTCTATATTTGGAAATTTATATGGAATTATGCATGATTCGGTAGTATGGGGTGACCCTGAAAACTTTCGTCCGGAGCGATTCTTAAGTAGCGATGGTCAAAGCGTATCACAAACTATGCTTGATTATATGGTGCCTTTCTCTGTAGGCAGAAGATCGTGTCCTGCAGAATATTTTGTGAAGGATCTTATATTTTTATTTGTGGTTACCATTTTTCAAAAATTTACTATTTCGCTTGATCCCCGCACTCCACTCTCCAATAACTTACATTCTTTTGCATTTTTCAACTCACCAATACTGCATAAAATCGTTTTTACTCCTACTAAGCCTAATCAAATATAAGAAACTTTTGTCATATGCCCTGTACAACTCAGGCATGTTAAACCTTTTAAATTAACTTTTAACTTGATCTAATACTTTAACGAAATAACATTAAGAAAATTGTTTTTACACATTTTGTAATTTTTTGAAATTTTATATTCCTTATGTAAATACTTTCATTAAGTTGTTCATTATTTTGTCACAGGTCGAACTTCGCTCTTTGTAAGTAAATTTAACTACATAAACTTAGTGTTTATTGCTTTTCAACTAAATAAAATAATTAGAAATTGGAACATCAGAATTAACCTTACTCTCCAAATACACAAGCTGAATGATATATATATATATATACTATTTTTCTTTTAAATTTAGCTTACTTTAGTTTATAAGCATTTTTCAGAAAAGCGATGTTGCCATTAGTCTGAAATTAAGTCTGATTAGCGAATTCAATTACTAATTGAATAGTTCCTCATTAATAACTGTAGTAGGTGCATGACTTAATTTAAGAATTGATTTATACTTTTGATTACCTCAGATTTAATAAATTGTACGGCAACAGATGTTTTGTTAGCTTTGCATCATTTCTTTAATAAATCTTACTAATTTATAGGAATGTGTTTGATTGTTTTTTTAACTACATAATTTTAATAAAATTAAAACAATAAATAATAATTTGTCCACTAGATGTATGCTCAACCCAGTGCAAAAAGGGACATTATTTTGGCTAAAACCAAAACAAAGTATTGTTCTAGTAGATGATAGAGTATAATAGATGAATTGGTAACCAGTTTTATTTATTTATTATAATTAAGTTTGTTAAGGCGAGTTGCCTGTGGAGGCAAATTTAACAAAATTTAAGTTTTTTTAAATTGAAGTATTTGAAAATTGAAAAAATAATTTCGGCTAACAAGCGTTAGAATCACGTGCGCTAAAGTCCAAATGCATTTCAAGCCACACCTTGTATTTTTAATTCTTATAAGTTTTAACAAAATTTAAGTTTTTTTAAATTGAAGTATTTGAAAATTGAAAAAATAATTTCGGCTAACAAGCGTTAGAATCACGTGCGCTAAAGTCCAAATGCATTTCAAGCCACACCTTGCATGTTAGTTTGACCCGGAACTTGACGTCTAAAACAACTGCAACTCCTATTGAAGATAGAAATTGGCAATTTGGCCTTTGATATACAATGAAACCAATCAGGAACAAACTTGGAAAATTTTGGTCCAAAAATATTTTCTAGGTTGAAAAGAACATGCAATCCTTCATGTGAGCATTTCCATTATAAAATTTGATTTTCACACTATATTAGGCAAATCAAAGCCAGTTCACATGGTAATGTATAGTTGTATGCTACAGTTGCAACATAGCTACACTATGGCAACAACGCAATTTACAATTTGTATTTTGTTGATAAGCTTTTGCAAACTAAGCCTTGGAACAGAAAAAACAAACCTAGGTAACATTTTTCTAAAAAATATGTCATATTCGAATGCTTTATATTTGATGAGAAACTTCATGTTTATTATTTGATAATTTCTAGTGATTTTCGTCGATTATGTATTGGGAGACCGAATTTCTTATGTAATTGAAGTTGCAACTGGAATTGCAAAAGACAGTGAAAATGAAATTGGGTCAGTACGCCTTATTCGTCAGAATCATACAACAAATTGGAGTAAGTTAGCTAAAAATATTAGAAATAGTTATGTTGTTAGTTAAGTCTAAATTTCCAAACTTTCAACAGCTAAAGTAATGGATGACCTGCAAAACTGGCAGAATGGAGACAAGAAACCCGACGTTGTGCTGGATATGACCACTGATTTGTGCACGTATCGCCTAAGAAATATGACTAGAGCTCTTAGAATACCGACAGTTTCAACAAATTCTGCACTTAAAAGTCCAAACGTAGCTGTCAAGTAAAAAAAAGCTAAGCATGTATAATTATTTAAGTTAGATATAAATTGTAAATTTTTCTGCACTGATTTAAACAATTGGAAACAAAAAATATAACAATTTTTTTCTTGCAGGGGTTGGGGAAGCCTTAAAAGTGAAGAACTTAAGCAATTCGTTCAGGTTTACTCTCCAACAAGGAAAATGCAACAGATAATGCAGACATTTCAGGGATATTCGAGTATCCCAAACTCCATAATATTTGATGGAGGAAAAATTCTTGGTAAGCTGAATAAAGCTTGAAATCGAATATAACACTATTGCCACCATTTTTTGCACTCAAGTGTATATATTGTAGGGATAATTTCAAAAAATGTCTACGATAAGGCAATTTAGAGATCTCTGACTAATGTCAAATGTTATAATGGTTCGCAAATTCCTATTTTGTATTTTCTGGTATAAAACTCTTACCATTTTAGGAGCAAT
>VYYI01002573.1:0-14478 GCA_021029175.1 Bilobella aurantiaca | reverse complement strand
ATAACCAGACACATGTCTGCAAAGATGTGTGTACCTAACTAAAGATAACCTAGTGATGTCGCGTCCAAGGGGTCGATGACTTCTTGGGCGTGACAATATTAAACTGCATTTCTTGCATTGTTAGTCTTTTCAGAAACAGTTTGTAATAGCTTCATTTGGTAAAGTTTTTTTTTCGAATGTATTAAAGTGAAATACAGAGTTTAGCCGCTTTGGCAAATCGATCCTGACGACTAAATGAAATAAATCTGCCCATTTGAAGGAATTAAATCATATTTTCAAGCCTGTATAGAAAATAATCAATGCCTTTGAAGAAAACATTGAAGTTATAATTTATGTTGTCCCAAATACTCGATAATGAAGCATTTTCATTTCACCGCCAAATTATACGATCTATGCAAACGTCAATATAATTTTCGGCAAATATGAAAATCAAGACCTTTCCTTGTATATAAACTTTACATTTTAAGCCTTTAAATTTCTAAATATTTAGCTGCTCTGAAAAAAAAGTTAGCCAGTTAGCCAGATCAGGCTTTAGCACAATGTCCCCATTGTAAAAGTACAGATTTTCGGTGTTATTTACACTTGAGTGCCCTAAGGACCGTCGATAAAAAGAAGTGATCCTTACCTGGAACAGAATGAAGTACCTACGAGTCCATTTTGACGCCCCATGTGACTTCTTGTACAAATACCCTGTCATGGCATTGTCAAACCTTGCCTTCTCAGACAGCATGAGCAACTGAGATTCATTGACGCGTATTGCTCGCTGCATCTTTGGAGACAACATGATGGAGCTGATTATACTGAAAAAAATGTCTATTGGTAAAAACGCTTTTAAAAAAAGTATCATATTAGTAATATTTTTGAATTAACACGTTCTGTTTTAATATAAATATTTAGAAAAGTTTGAACAGACTTAATTAGAACAGCTAACCTAGGTATATCATTTATTAAACACCATACTGTTGCACCCAGTTTCTATTATTTTTGTAGTCGTACTACAATTTCGCAACAATTTGACGGAAGATACTAAAATGTTTAGAATGAGATTTTGAGTTAAAGTGTTGTTTGATATACTAAAGCTAAACGAGTTAGAATTAGAAATGTGCTTGATTTGCTGCAATAGTTCAGACCAACAAATAATTGAAACCAATTTAAAATACATCAAAGCGCTAATTTTCAAAACCTATTTCAACTTCTGTAAAAACAAAAACTCCTGGAGAAAAATGTTACTTGAAATGTTGAAAAGGTGAAATTTAATGAAAAAGGAATTCTGAATCCATCCACATACTAAAATGAAACGATGGTAATTTTCATATATGAGAAGGCAAATATGCCCGATTTCAGAGTAGTTTACCTAAGTAATCTAATTCCGAAATTTAAATTTAAATTTGTAATGTTAGTTAGAATTGTTGTTTAGCAAATGAAGCATCAGATGCTTTTCGACTGCTAAGCCTAACCTATTGCTACTTAAAACCTAGCACGTGTAATCTTCATTTAAGCCGAGTCTCCCTCGAGCAGGAAGTGAATTGTGACACAATAACAAGTAAAAGTAGGAAGTATTTTGACTACCTTTAGTTGAGCAGGAAGATTTGTTTGATGCTTGAAGGGCCTCTTGACGTCTAAGTGCCTCAAGACGGGTAGTTTGACCTTAAGAGAAAGTTGTGTGTCGCTGGATCCCTGTGGGCCATGACTGACGTTAGTGCGGAACAGTAGGGAAGCTGTGTGCTCTGTGCCACTGTCTCCTGGAGAAAGTGCGAGTGAAAGGAGCCCTTTAGGTTTAGCCGTGGATTTTAGGTTTAGGTTTGCATCTGCGAGACACAATGCTCTCAGAATGACAACCAGTTGCTCTTCTCCATCGATCCTACACGTTCCCTCCCTTAGGAAGCTCCGGCTTCCCTTTGCAGAAGGCGACTTAGGCCTTCAGCGCGGCGCAGGACGGCGGTCGAATGCCAAAACTATTGATTTGCTTTCGCAAGGCTATGTGGCGTAGGGAAAGTCGCAACTCCCTTTCCCTTTGCCAAAAACTTCATGCGACACTACTTTTACTTATTTCGAGGGCTTTAGTGGGCCCTTTTGAAGGACCTCTTCAACTAATTCGCCTCCCCTTAATTCAAGTGGTTACAAAATGCTTTGTAATTTTTGGTTTCCAATTCAGTCTCACTTGAAGGAGTAAAATGGCTTTGCTACATGAACATGTTTATAGCGCAAGCGCGTACGTCAGAACAAGTCACCTTTACAAAAAGTTACAAATGCGTAGATAGGTGATATTAAACGACCTGTCACAGCTTCAAGGTTGACAAAACGGAACAGGTGGAAAGGGAATTGATTTTGTTATGAACTTTCAAAGTGGATATTTGGTTCCAGCAGCGAACTACACTTTGTGCTTTCCATTCAGCGGATTTGAATTCCAGCCACTTGATTTCCACTGAAAATCAAGTTGGTGGCGGGTACTCGAAAATTTTAAGTTGCTCTGCAACTTCAATTTTGTTTTGAATAGCTCCTGAATTACAAAAAAAGTCGAAGCTTACTGTTGTAAAAAAGCAAAAAAGTCCTCTTTCCACTCATTTACGATTTTCATGTAATCACATGAATCACATTTGACCTTTTTTTTTAGAAGTAGCTCTTGGGATTTCAATTAAATTAAGCTACAATGACCAAAAATCCGAACCCTTGAAATTGAAAATTGAATTTTTGAAAGTCAATTTTGAAAGAAAAAAAAAATTAAGCGACCACCACTGTACAAGATTTACTTGTTAATTAGACAATTGAAAATATAATTTCCAGGGAAAGTCTCGTATCTTACCTGTCGGAAATTTCTGTTCCAAAACCTACGATCTGCTTTTGTTTCGGGTTATTCTGGGAGCTCCTTCCTCCACTTTTGAATTGATTTGTAGCTAATTCTATTCGAAAGACTTTAATTGGATCTAATGCGTTCCACATCAAAGGGGCTGTCTGCTTGCTCTCGGTGGGAATTCTTGCATCAAGAAAACCGCAAATCAACAAACAAGGGGTTTTGCTCACGGAATAAATATAAATGCTTCAACTAGGCTCATAATTCCTACTTTTATAAAGTAGCATAGACAGGGACTTAATGAGCACGCATTTCTTTTGGGATTAAAAATCCTCTGCAAAATTTATACTATTCAAACATACCGACACAAACTTAATGCGATTTAGACGAGGCGTGCCGTGTAGAAAACGCCAAAGGGGTACCAATTGGACCATCTACGGAAACTTCAAAGTTAAATTCAAGAACCCAAACAAGCCCGTACTAATACGGGAGGATTTTAATCAAAGGTTCTTCCTCCTGTCCTAAAGCTGGTTTGTTTGGCTAGTACTCCATTCACTTTTAATCAGCAAAAACGTGCGGTACAACAAATTTGAAGCACGAATTACTTTGTGCCACCATCGCTGCCCTGCTCCCTTGTCACACACTCACGATAAGAGCCACCGTTTTTTAATATAGAAGGATTGTCATAAAAATATTAAAAAAACATTAATTACAAAACTTTAAGTCGTATCTGCATTAGAATCAAAGACAAAACTGATTTTCCAAAGTTTAATATCATATGAAAATTGTGTGAATTTTTTCAGTTCAATAACTTAAGACGACGACATTATATAAAATAAAGTTAGGCCCAAGCAACAAATGTTAGAAATCCCAGTAGACTTTCCCCGATCACGTAATTCTTAATTTTCTAAGGCTTAGTTATGATCCTTCCCTTCAGATTTCTTGCCTTTCTTTTTTAAGTTTTTGTTGGCTTTAATTGGAAGTTTTAGCTTGCTCATGGAAGACTGTGCTGTTCTCATAATGTTCACACGAAGATTTCCGCTTCTCAGCAGCTTCACGACTTCCATTGAAATATGGGCAGCCATTTTTGTTTGAAAGCGTTGCTGAGCCTGGGGATGATTGGGATCCATTCCAACAGGGCCCCCGGGCCCTTGAGCCTGAATCACCGGCTTCTTCTTCTTCTTCGCATCAGCCTTGGCCTTGGGTATGGAAATTTCAACATCTTGTCCATAGGCTCTGTCCAGTGTAAACCGTTGCAAGAATACCACCCCATGACGCTCCTAAAATACATGTGAATTACAAAATTAATCCTTTCCGAGTAAACGAGTAATGTAAATTATAGGCAAATATTAGGAATACCATCAAAATGAGCTCGGCCTCTAATTCTGGAACAGTAGCTCGAACGTTTCTTTCCATTGGCTCAATAGAGTCATTAATATTCACATGCAACGGGCCCACAAGAAGTCTATAATAATTTAAGAAAAAGTTATTCAACGGCGGAAATTTGATGGAAATGTAGAAAATTACCTGGCAGTAATTATGGCGCTTCGGGCATCTACATTAACGGAGACATCGCTTGCTCTTTTGATTTTACTCAATCCACTCAGTTGCGCATTTGGTTTCTGTTGCCTGCATTTTTTTTTAAATTAGAGGACTGAATTTTTTTTTTCAATTATTTAAATTTCACTTAACTAATTTAATTAGTTTTGTTATTTAGTTTAATTACATACATTGGGCCTCCTCCTTGGTAGAAATTATTTCCACCCTGTGAACCCACGTCGTCCAAATCATCCTGAATGTCTTCATCATCCTCATCTTCTTCCTGTACTTCATCTTCCTCCTCCTTTTTCTTTGACACTTCTTGTTTCTTCTTATTTCCAGAACTTTCATCGTCCTTCTTCTTTGACCCTGTCGTGTACTTAGTTTTGCCCTTTTCCTTTATGTCATTGACGTTCTTGTTTTGGTAGCGCTGAAGTAGCGTGTCAACGTCTTTTTTCCCCTCTTCAACCGCTTTGGCATCCTCATCATCTTCTTCCGACTCGTCTTTCTTGCTTTCCTTCTTATTCTGAATTTAAAACATACAAAAATAATTATTAAAGTATAAAGCTAAAACATTTAAAAAGAAATTTTGCACATCTATTTGCAAAATTGGCAAAATTTCCATTTTTTGTTGCTATTATTTTACATTTTTCTATTTATTTTAAGATCCAACCTTTTTTTCTGCGACACTACTTCTGGATTTGGTGGCTTTGCTGGGTGGTTCATCATCGTCTGCTTCTTCGTCTTCGGGAAAATATTCTTCACTTCTTGCTCTAAATAAATGTTGCTCTTCTGAAGATTCTACAGATTTATCATTGACGACAACAATAGAAATTTTTGGAGTTGATGATGGCTCAGTTTCTACAGTTGGCTCGGAAGGAACAGTGACCGCCGGTACCTCAGTCTGTTAAACCATGGACATTTAAACAAAGAAAAAGAGTTAATGAATTAAAAAAAATACTTGACTTTACTTTAACTCCAAAAAAAATACCGGGGGCCCTTACAGAAGGTTCCACTTTCTCTTCGCCCAAGGGCCCTTTACTAATTTTCCCAACTCCACGGAAGGAGGGCCTTTCTGTGTCCACTGCAGCAGCAGCACTCTCTGCCATTTCCGCTGGAAGTGTATTTGACCTCGCGTTCTTCATTCGTACGGGTGTTGCGGGAAAGTTTGAACGGTAGAGTGGTGCGCCGGGTCTTCGAAATGGGCGTTTCTGAAGATGTCCAGGCACTCTGACGGGAGTCGGTGGAGTGGGTCGGATGACCACATTCATAGGGTCAATTTCACGTTTCTTAAAACTGATTTCTAATTTTTTAATTAGGTCATCCACGACTCGGTTGTAGATTTCCACGACTCCGTTGGGGGCGAGAATTGGCAATTTGGAGGGAAGTTGTTGTGTCTCATAAGAACTATCCAAATTGGGATTTGGCGGAATAGGGTCATCACTTATTTGCTGGTTATTTGGAGGAATAATTGGTTTTCCATAGTTTGGAACTGGGCGGGAGAATGGAGATGGCCGCGCAGGTTTTCCGCCTGAAGGCCTTCCAAGACCGGGAGATATTCCTTGACCCCATGGACCTACAAGTTTTAAATGTAAGCGTTTTTTTAATTTACATTAGCACAACACTTGTTGCCGTCTGAAATTATTTCTTTTTTTTTGAAGTTCTGATTCATTTCAAATTATAATTCATGTGATTTGGAAACTCCTGGTACTAAATTTAGAGAAAGCATATTTTAATTCCTGACGCATTTATTGAAAATTTTCTGAAGTAACATAGAATAGGCTAAAATTAAATTTAGAATTTCAGCGCAGTACTTTACAATAATTGAGAATGATTCTTAAAACATTAAGCGTAAACTAAACTCTACGGCAAATAAAAAACTAATAAAGAAAAAGAGAAAGAAAATCTATTCTGGAGAGAAAACTTTCTCCATGTGTGCATTTTAGTCGCATTCTTTTCATTGGAGAAGCAGTAACATGGAATTCTTTTAGCTATTTTTTATTATTTTAAATAACCTCTTTAATGAAAATATATTCAACAAATGTCGCAAATAACTGTCACTAATAAGAATTTGTCAACGGTATTTTACCATTTGGTCCCTGGAACTGGGCCAGAGCCAACACAGGAAGTAATTGGAAGAGAACGGACCTCATCTTCACAGATACAAAATTCGGACTGGTGGTGAATGCTAAAGGTCGTTTTCGCAATGTCAGTATCAAAGGTTCCCGGTTCAATAGCCTTGTAAAACTGGTTTTGGTTTTTTAGATTGTTCCTGATAAGCATGTACAGTTTTAGGAAGGAATACTGCTCTGTAATCCTTGCCTAAACGTAAACCAACAACATCTGAATAAGGCTTACTTTACGTCAGGACAGGGCTAAAATTTTGGGGTTGACCTTACCTTAACCATTCTAACTTCATTCTCTATTACAACTGTACCTCCAATTGACTTCTTCATCTTTCGACCCACATTCCAGACACCCTAATTCTATTATTTCTTCTCAATATTTTATTATTATTATATATATAAAAATTATTTCATGGAAGTGGAAGGTTCATGTATTATTCAGTCAATTTCGTAAAGCTAAATCTACTAAACAATGAACAAGTAATTATGGTAATAGTTATTTAATGCAACTCATTCAGTATAAAATATAAATCTGCTCCAATTGCTCCATGCCCTACGGAGTATTATTACCTGAACCAAAAACTTATAAGAAAATTATACGAAATACAAAAAAAAACGAAAAAAAACGAAAATATATGAAAAAATTAATTTTGGATTAGAATCGGTGTGGCCTCAAATCTGAAATCACAAGCGTGATATCATTTTGTCACGATATTAAAGGTGCGAATGAGATTAAACTAAACATATTTACAGCCTTGTTTCCCATATTAGAAGATCATTAATTAATAATTGTCCTTTACAGGCGTAATTAACGGTTATATAAAAATTTATTTTTGACGCAATTTATTGGCTCTTATCATTAATTAAGTATATCTTCATCGCACTGCACTGCACTGCTTAGTTCATAGAAATCAGCATTTTTCTCAAATCCAACACAATCAAGCCAAATTAAACTTTCGATGTAAAGTGAAACCTCTTTGAACGGAAGTTCAGCTTCATTGTTGTTAAATGGCACTTAGCCATCATTAAATATTAATTGCATTATACGCATATTACGATGAACCCGTATCTTCCTTCGATCTTAACTATTCTTTCCGGTTCGTAAAATAGCACGAGACCATGAAGATGGCATCGCCAAGGCCTAGAACAATTAACTGTCAAGTTAACAACTTCACTCATTTTTACCTGAAAATCCCAACTTTGCACAAATTGTTGATGAACTTATTCAACGCTTCATAAACCCTCGTTTGATTTAGGAAACTTAAGAGAAAGTTACACAACAAAGTTATAAAGGGGCTCAACAAAGCCTATTAAATAACAGTTTCACAACAACTCCACGATCTTAAGATCTCTGCTAATTTTAGCCCTTGACACAAATTCGTTCTCCATAATGGTTCTTTTAATTCCATTAATTCCATTGTTTGGCGGATACGGCGGCTACCCTTACCTGGGCCCTTCAATCTTTGGAATTCTGGGCTACAAGCTGCGGCTGGTGGGCTTTATTCCATGCCTAATACTCAAAATACTGCTATTTGCGACCCCGTTGCTGTTGGCCCCACCAATTGCGCTGGGAGCATTTGTCCTTGGCAAAGGAACTGGACTTCTAATTGGAAAAATGTTGGCAATGAAATTCATGATGAAGGCCTATCGATTTCATTCTAAACATGCCAAACTAAATCATGGATGGAAGCCACCCACAAATTCAATATTTCCATTTGTTCATAAATTCAAGCTTCATACTTCCTTCCCACCTCCGCCGCATTTTAATTTCCATATTTTCAAGCCCTTGGGTAAGATTAAGGGCACCGTGAAGCCTTACGGGTCCTACGAAGGGTGGAGTCCAGGTGACGCGGTCTCGGATGACACTTCCGGTTGGCTTCCAGGTCCACCACCAGAAACATGGGGGAGTAAAAGCAACGAGCATGCGCACGACTCTGGTCATCATGAAGGTCATCATAGCGCCTATTCAGGTAACTTTTAGCTAAAATGCAGTTTGACATTACTTTTGTTTCGGCTTCAACCAACAAATATAAGTTGATACAATTTGAGAAAAATGTGGAGATGAAAATGAAAAATAAAGCGTACTTTATATTATTTCAGATTCGGCGCATGACCATCATTACTCGCCAACGCAAAATTTGGATGTAGGTAACGCGGGTTTCAGCGATTCGATGCAGTCCGGCGCTTCAGTGCCAAACGATGTGGAAAATTTTATTCGAGGTCAGGTTTACAAATTAAGTAAGCCAAATGCATCTGGGCGAAGAACAGAAGCCGATGTCATTAAAATAGAGAAATACCTCAATGAAGCATTTACTCAAGACATTATTTCGTCAATGGTGGAGGGAACTATACCCGATTTTGTTCCATTTCCGGATTATGATCGAAACAAAACCGCTAAAGGTCGGACGAAACTAGCAATTCAGAAGAGAAATGATGCGGATATCAATCTGCTGAGTGAGCCATCCGATTTCACCGAACAAGACGACCCCTTCGAGGCTGTTGAAGGCCTTGACCCTGTTCAATATATTCCACATTCTGTACTAGCATGGCTCACGGAGACGTATTCTGGAGAAAGTTTTACGAACGATAATGAAACTCATAGGTCGAAACGAAATGCCGAGAATCCAGTGAACTTGGCAGCAATTGTTCGATCTGTTGCAAGAGATGTACGAAATTTGTTTAGAATAATTTCGATGCTCGACATTGGACGGTGCCTCGAAAAAGCAGTATGTGATATTCATTCCCAGGGATCGGCTGAACGACAGTCAAATAGTTTTGAAAGTAATGTGGTAACTGCCTTTCGGTAAGTACAGTTTAGGTAATATATTTATAAATACAATATGAATTAATTATTTCTAATGGCGAAATTTAATTTTAGAATAATTAATACTATTATGCCGAAGGACGAAGATGAACATGTAGCCAAATACAAAGCTGCCGCTGAGGTAGGAGCCAGCAGTAGATCATCAAAAACTTGCCTGAATACATTTTCTTCGTGTCCAATGTCCTCAAGTACACTTATAGCTATTGCAAACCACATTACGCCAAACGTGGGAGTCAAATAATTTTATGAAACCCTCGTCATGAGTTTAGATTTTATATTTTTGAATTTTTTGTATAAGGATTTGGAAAAAAATACAAATAAGGCATCGTAATAAGGTTCGTAAATAATGCCATATGTTTTTCAATACAATTAGAAATATAGATATTCTTACTTTATAATTATATATATATATATCTTTTGAATATGTTGTTTGATGTTATATTGTTGCGTTATTTGGTTTTTATGCCAGTTTTTATTGTCTATTTGAATCTTTGTGCGCTTGAGCTGAAAATGAAGCTAGAAATTGTGCTATTATTCTTAAGTCCTTAATTAACAATTATGTACTAGCTTAAATTCTTTGGGTATGTTCTACGGAATCATTCGTCAAAGTCCAATTGTACCAAAATCTTAAACTAACTTTGTAAACTTGAATTGGAATAAAACACGTATCTTAAAAATAAAGAATGGCGTTATCCACTTCATCATATAAATTATTGAAAAAAATAATTCATATAGAGTTATGATATCAACAAAAATGGTGAATATTTTTGTGAAACCAACGATTTCTCAATGCAGAAATACTCTGGCAAACTAAGGATGGAAGTTACGCGAATGCATGCGGTTTCCATATACCGCAAACTTCCAGTACATTGAATGAAAATTATTTTTCAAAGCGCTTTAGTAAACTCAACTAGATCTTGTTTCGAATAATATGTCGTCAATTAATTTATTCTCGGCTTACGTATTTCTGTTTGGAATAGTGGTCATATCGTGTCAAAATGGTGTTAATATTGATTGTTTAGAAAGAACGCCACAAGAAACAACAGAGATCAACTGCACAATTGAAATTACGAATGCTAGTCCAGAAAAGTATACTTCGAATTGTCCAAGAGGTGATATTTTGCAAGTTGTTGGGGAATACGGCGGTAAGTAGTTATTGAGAAACAGTTGTATTTTGATAAAGGGCTTTAAAACTACCATCTAATAAAATCAATTTTAGGCTATTAGTCTATGGAATTCATTTTGCAATTCGTCATTTTGAAAATTTAGAGGTTTCGCATGACATAATTATGTAAATCGAAAAAAAAATTATTCCATTCGTTAATATTTTTAGTACTGGTAATTCAGTGTTCAGCCATAATTCCTCTAGATTTGGATTACGACGGATTTCAGGTATGGAAATAATATTATTACATTGTATAATTATTATAAAATTCTCAGCAATATTTTGTAATAAGCCAACCGAAGCAGTCAAAATATCGTTTTGGAAAGTCATCCTATCAAATTCCGACCATCAATTGGCTTCTTACAACCTGCGAATCGATGTTTATAGCGATGAAGCGCTGTTTCAGCATTATAAGAAATCTTCAGGAAATACTAATATTGTACGCCGAACCTATTCCAGAACTGGAAGGTACACGGTCCGCGGTGTCTTTAATCGAACATTGTCTAGGTCAATGTACTTGTTTCTAGAAGATAGTAAGCTAACACCACACTAATACATAAAATTTCATTTTAACTAGTAAATTTATTGCTAATGAAAGAGCTTTAATTTTTTTTTGAAATTAAGATGCTAGCGAACAAGCGCAGTTAATCAAAAATTCAAACACGCTTCGGGCAAAGTTGGTTGAACCTAAAGACGGGACCCTGAATGGAAAGTACTTATTTCCTTGTCGTCCATCGCACTTCAATTCTACATTAAAATTATTTTACGTAATGTTCATAATCATAATTGACCTTTATTTTTTATAAATCCATAACAAAGCTTCTCAACAGGGTGAATCAGAACAGTCTCCCGTAGAATTGATTCAAAGTGACCCTACAACGGGGCTAGTAGCCAATATTGAAAACGTGGAAGCAAATGGAACACAATTTGAATGCCGAATTACAGCTTCCGGTGATGATAATTCCACATCGATCAAGTTTAACATCTCTCCGACAGCAAGTCAGTGAACAAAATTTGCAGAGATTTTTCTTAAATAAAAGGAAACGAACAAATTATTATAATTTTTTCTAGCGAGCGCATTTGGATTTGAAAAATTGCCCAATATTACATCAGGAAATGTCAATATCTACCATGAAATACAGCCAGGACAAACGGCTAGAGACTTTTTTCTTAACATGGCTTGTACCGTTCCAAATCCGAAAGCTGCCTATTTTTCGGTCATTGAAGCAAAAACCCCATCACAATCTCGACTAGTACAAGAATTTGTATTGCCAGTACGTCAAATTCTTAAATAATTAATAAGTCAAGCAAATTCAATTTAAGAGATGTTGATTTACAACGAAGTATAACTATTTTTAGGAATATGCTTCTTCGAGTTATTCGTTACAAATGGGAAAGGCGTCGTCTCCGCCTGGACTGTTCATCGCTGAGAACGTTCCCTTTTCGGGTCTAACATTTTGCAGTAGTGATGAGAACTACAAAGTTGATGAATATGCCACTGGATTTGAGAAAACCGTGCGACGGTATGATTTGGGCACTGGTAATTATAAGAACATTTTCCTTAAACGCAATGCGTAAAAATATAACACTTACTTTCTCGAAATATTATAGATTGGTCGGCGTTCGACATTTCAGGATCCCCTCCAAGAAATCATCTTCAAATTGGTCCCGACTCGTATAACGATAATGTGACATACTATGTCAACCAAACGTATTCTTTCAAATGCCGTATACGGACGCACGGTCTTGTGCCTCCTGCCGTCTGGTATCATAAGACGAAAGACAATGGCGTCGTGGAAGGTGTGTTTAAGTGGTGCAATTTTTTTTCACTCTTATTTAATAGTTTGCAAAATGAACCATAATTTTGTTACATGAAACAGAATTTGTGGACTACAAACTTAAGGATGGTTACTCATTTCATAAGGTGAAAGTTGTGGAGAGTACTGAAGAATTGACATGCGCAGCTTCTTTTTGGGACAGAGATCACTGGAAAAACGTTTCAATGGATATAGTTCCGCGAGGTTTAATTACATATTACTCAATCAGCGCAAGTGCAATCGGCGTCAGCATTGGTCAGCGTTCATTCAGCTATACCACTTTTTTTTTTATTAATTTCAGTTGGAACATACCCTATATTTAACAATACCAATGAGAAACACGCATCATTTACAGTTGGACTGAAACTCCAAGCAATTCAATGTTCAGCATTTGGTGATCCACCTCCGAAGCTGACATGGCTAACCACTTCAAATGTAAGTTAAGGAAATAATACTTTAAGCTGATTTTCAGGTTTGATTTTGCTTATCCATGTAAGCAAAAGTTTACGTTTTAAAATATAGGGAAACTACCGAGAAACTAGTAGACGCGGTGTATCAACTCTCGAATTTCCGTCAGTCACCGCCGCTGACCGTGGAAATTACACATGCGTAGCTAAAAGCATTATTGGAGAGGCTACAGAAACATTCATTGTTGACGTAGAGGAGGAAGATGACGGAACCGTTCAAATAATTGTGATTGTGGTAATTGTATTACTAGCGCTCTTGGCTGTCGTTGGAACTTTCGTGTATTTCAGATACTTCCGGAAGGAACCTGTAAGTAGCATTCTTTCGTAATTAACTACACTTTTACGCAACTAAATATAAATAATATTATTTAAAAATGGGTTACTAATTCTGGGTTTTAACCTATGTAGTTGGGCCTAACTGCTAAGGAAATAGAAGAATTTGAAAATGGATATATTAAATCCGCTTTGACTCCAATCACCGGAGAAAATGCTCAAGACATCCCGTACGACAAAAGCATGGAAGTGAACCCTGAAAATTTCCAAATTGGTTTGTTATTTTAACGGTTAAATTTTATTTAAAATTAATTAGATAGTAGTATTTGAATTTTTGAACAGCACGAAGTGAGATTTTGGGAAGTGGAGCATACGGAATTGTTTACCGTGGCATTCTGAGAGGCGAACAAGTAGCGGTAAAAACTGTGAAACCAGACGCGGACAAGGCATATTTGAAAGCACTTTTATCAGAATTGAAAATCATGATTTACCTTGGAAAACATGAGCACTTAATATCCTTACAAGGGGCAAGCACAAGCGAACTTCGCAAAGGTATCCGATTTTTTTAACACGAGACATTCCAAAGAAAACGACGAGAAATTTATACATTTTAATACTAGTTGGTTTTTCTTTTTATTACTGTTTTTAACCGAATTTTAAAGCTGACATAAATATAACTTTAGGTAGCATACTCGTGTTTGTGGAGTTCTGCGCCTTGGGAAATTTGGAAGGCTACCTTAGAAGAAACCGCGATTGTTTCGTACCGAAGTATACATAAAAGCATTTAATTCACCTAATTATTGTATAACTTGTTTTTGCCTGAATAGGCGAGTGTGGAATGACGTTTCAAATGCCGACAAAATGTCGGTAGTGGATCTGCATCAATGGTCGTATCAAGTTTGCCAAGGAATGGCGTACTTAGCCGAAAAAAAGGTGATATACCGCGAGTTTCAGTACGGCCACAGTCAATATTAACGCTCATAACGACCTCGTAAAAAATTTCGAAATGTGAAGAGAAATTCAATGCAAGAAATGAAACTGGAATCGGCAAAAGCAATGCAATTTCAGCCGTTCCAAAATAATGCTACTAATTTCCCAACATGGTTTTGAATTTAAACAGATTGTTGATTACTTGACTGTGCAGGTTCTACTGGGACGCGCGGTAGTTATCCTCTTTTCAAAATAAAATGTATTCATGTACTAATAAGCTTAAAACTAAAAGTCAAATCAATCCATCGCATATTACAAATTAGCCTTTCGCGGCCAGAAAGAATACATAAATAAGCTTTACTAATTCTCTTCCTGTATACTTAACTTTACCAGGTAATCCACGGAGATTTAGCAACGAGGAACATTTTATTAATGTCTGACAAAACAGCAAAAATCACCGATTTTGGACTATCCCGCCAACTGTACAACTATGCTTCTTACGTAAAGAAAAATGAGGTATCACAG
Source organism: Bilobella aurantiaca (assembly GCA_021029175.1). Taxonomy (NCBI): domain Eukaryota; kingdom Metazoa; phylum Arthropoda; class Collembola; order Poduromorpha; family Neanuridae; genus Bilobella; species Bilobella aurantiaca. Next base: position 21 of record VYYI01002573.1, on the reverse strand, counting down.
AAGGGACTATACTACTGAACT
>VYYI01002572.1:0-14481 GCA_021029175.1 Bilobella aurantiaca | reverse complement strand
GGAGAGTTTGGAAAACGCTGGAATCAACCCACAAACGCTGCGCGACACTAACGCTGCCGTATTTCTTGGAATTTGGCAACAGGACTACGAGCGCCTTCTTCCGGATTCCCTGCTGTCGACAAATGACTTTTTCCATCGCTACTTGGGAAATGAATTCAGCGCTACAGCATCGAGAATTTCGTATTGCTTGGGCCTACACGGTCCAGCGATTGCAACAGAGTCGGGCTGCTCTTCGGCGCTTGGAGGGCTTCATTTAGCTTGCGAGAGCCTCCGCAGAGGAGAAACGTCGCTGGCAATAGCAAGCGGAGTTAATTTGGTTTTGATTCCTTTCAATCCATTTTCTGGAAAAGGAGAAGAGGCTGTTGTGCTCTCAAAAGACTTTCGATGCAAAACTTTTGATGAAAGCGCTGACGGATTTGTGAGGTAAATCGTTTTTTTTTTCAAATAGCTTTTCGAAAATGTTATGAGTTTCGAATTTTGTTTTTAGAGCCGAAGGTTGTGGCGTTCTAATACTGAAGCGTTACGCTGATGCCGTTCACGACGGTGACAAAATCCTATCACTGATTCGCGGTTCAGCACTGAATAATGATGGAGCTGGAACGAGTTTCGGTACGCCGAATGCCAAGGCCCAGATTCGTGTTTTTCGGGAAGCTTTAAAAAATTCAGGGGTCAAGCCCTCCGAGGTCAGTTTCCTTGAAGCGCACGGTACTGGCACGGTCGTCGGAGACCCAATTGAAATGTACGCCATTGGCGAAGTGTACTCTGAAGGGCGCTCCGCGTCAGAGCCCTTATTCGTCAGCTCTGTGAAAACGAACATCGGGCACTGTGAAGCCGCTGCTGGAATTGCCAGCGTCATTAAAATGATTCTCTGTTTTCAAAATTCAAGTATCCCACCACACCTAAATTTGAACAAGCTCAATCCACGAATCAACTTGGACCGAATTCCCGCCAAAATTCCCCTGGAACTCACACCGTGGGCAGGACAAGACAAGATTGGTGCTGTGAGCTCTTTCAGCATGAGCGGAACAAACGTCCACATGATTCTCCAGGAAACTCCAAGAGCTACTGACAAGGTTTTAAGCAAACCAACAGAATTGGTCCAGCCACAATTGGTCACAATTTCGGCCAAGTCCAAGGAAGGCATATTATCTCTGATTGAGCGATATTCAAAATACTTGAAATCGCTGGACGAGAGTGTGAGCCTTACTGACGTTGCCTTTGCAACAAATACTGGTCGAGCAAACTTGACCCATCGAGTGGCCATTTTGGCCAAAAATGTGGAACAATTGGCGGCAAAACTAGAGAAAGAGAATTTCGCTCAAGGGAAAGCACCATCTATTAAGGGCAAAGTTGGATTCTTATTTACGGGTCAAGGGTCACAGTATGTTGGAATGGGTAAAAATCTCTATGAAACTGTTCCAGTATTCCGAGCAGCGCTGGACAGATGCGATGTTCTCTTCCGAGAGCAATTGGACCAATCGCTGAAAGACGTTCTTTGGCGCGAAGATTTGAATCTCCTAGAGAAAACGGTGTACTGTCAGCCATCCATTTTCTGCATCCAGTATGGACTCATCCAGCTCTGGAAATCGTTTGGAATTCGTCCAGACTATGTCTTGGGACACTCTGTAGGGGAATTTGCCGCAGCGGTCTGCGCAGGTGTTCTAACGCTTGAGGATGCAATGAAGCTGGTCATCAGTCGCAGCGAGCTGGTCAACAAGCTGAGTCCAGGGGCCATGCTGGCCTTAAGGTACCCTCAGGACAAGGTCATCAAGCTGCTTCAAGCCTACAACAAAGAATCAGAACACTGGGTTGACATCGCCGCAATCAATTCGCCCGAAGAAGTTGTTGTATCTGGCGAAATTTCAGCGATTGCACACTTTCGTGACGTTTGCCTCAACAATGGCGTCAAATTCGTTAACATCCCGGCCTCACATGCCTTTCATTCAAGAGATATGGATAAAATTCTAGAGGAGTTTGGATCGATCGCTGCCAGCGTTCAGCTCAACCCGCCAACATGCACATATATCTCTGGAACGCTGGCAAAGGGCCTGGAAGTAAGTGACTTCAGCCCCACGTATTGGCAGCGCCATCTCCGTGATACGGTTCACTTTTCAGAAGCCATTGAACTCCTTTACGCTGAATCCAATGTTCTTGTAGAGATAGGTTCCCAACCAATTCTGCTTGGGCTGGCAATGGGAAACCTTCAGGACAGCGCTTCAGGAACGTTTTGTCCGTCGCTGCGTAAAAATGAAGAGGACGCAACAACGTTTTTCACGACTCTTGGAAAATTGTACACAACTGGAGTGGACATTGACTGGACCACGTGGTTCGGCCACCGACAGAAAAACCTGACGCTTCCAAATTATCCGTTCCAGCGTCAAAAGTACTGGTTCTCTTCCGAAGAGGTCACAGGTCAAAATTACATGGGACTCAATACGCCGCTACTGCATCCGCTTCTCGGTCGGCAGTTTCCGTCACCGCTGGAGGATATGACGTTTTGTCAGACTTATACTTTGTCCGACCTATCGTGGGTCGATGACCACCGGGTCGCTGAAAAAGTCATTATTCCAGCCGCCTCTTACCTGGAATCGTTTCTCGCGGCTGGAAGGCAAATTCTCCAGAGCGGAAACCGTGTACCCTTGATAATTGAGCACTTGGCCGTGGAATCGGCCCTTGAACTTGAGAAACCGACACAGATTCAAACTATTGTCAAATCTGTCCAGAATCCCGACAATTTTGTCCAGTACAAAATTACCGTAAATCGTCAATTGGATGATCAAAGTGACAAATGGAAAGTTCATTCTTCAGCGATCTTCAGCCCGAGCTCTCGTCTTCCAGACAGTCGCTCCACAAATTTGGCCACGATCAAGGATCGCTTGAACTTCAAGGACTCACTGGCTTCCGTTTATGAGTCAATCGCTGAAATCGGAATTCAATTCGGCCCGAAATTTCAAAGTATCAGCGAAGCCTGGACCGGAGAAACGGAACTATTGACACGAATTAACCTTCCCGAGGGTCACGAAGACTACATCTGTCATCCAATAGTCTTGGATGGCATTATTCAGACATGCGCATTTCGGGAGTATTTGATTGGTGGAAACAAGGCGCAAGAGGATGATGAGAAGCCACTGGTTCTGCCAATCGGAATCCGCAAATTTATTTGGCTCTCCCAGCCGACCACGCCCACTGTATATGCCTTTAGCTCTGGATCCGAGGGCAACGTTTCCCTGTACAGCGAAACTGGCGACTTGCTGGCCGTCATGGAGGGCCTGGAACTGATCAAAACGTGCATTTCAGCGGTAGTTCGAGCGCTCCGCTCCAGTGATTCTCTCGATGTCGACCGAATGATCGAAGTTTGGAAGCCAAAATTAAGCGTAACGCAGTCCCGGATCGACTTAGGAGTACTTCCGATCCCTTCTGCTGAAAGTCCTTCCGTATCAGGGCTCGTCCAAGCCGCATACGCTCGAGCGACGGATGGAGCCGATTACGTTCCCTACCTCGGCCTCATTCACATATACTACGTTCTACGCAGCGCTCAAGAGCTGCACTGGCCGTGGGCCAAAGTGGGCGGAACTATTCATGCTGAAAAATGGCGGCGACTCCTCCCACCGACGCTGAATCCTTTGGTCGTTGATGGGTACCTCGACGAATTGACCAAGTTTGGCCCATACTTGGCCACCACTGACGAGCCCGGCCTCTACATTGTCCTCCAGGAAATTCCCAGCCTTCCCGAAATTGAGCGGCACATTGAGGACTGCCTCGTCAAGCTTCACGTCAAGGCCAAAGAGGGTGAAACTGGAATTCCATTTGCGCAGCGATTTGGCGACCACCTCACGCGCGTTCTCCAGGGAAAAATCACCGGCCTCAGCGTTCTGTTTCCAGAGGATGATACAGCAATTGGAGCAATCAAGTTCTATACGCACGGTGAATTTTACCAGAGCAGTACTTCATTGGCCCTGGCCTTTATCTGGGACACCGTGGCGCCGTTGGCCAATAACAAATCCGGTGTTTTGCGCATACTCGAAGTTGGAGCTGGATCCGGAGCTGGATTCGTGCTTATCCGCGAAAAATTAAAGGAATTGAACATTCCCTTCACTTTTACGTTTACCGACATTTCACCGATTCTGGTGGCCGAAGCCAAGAAAAAATTAGGGCCGGACGTTCATTACCAGTTGCTGAACATTGAGGAGGACCCCTTGACACAAGGGTTCGGGCCAGAAGAGTACGACTTCATTATCGCAATGCAAGTCATCCACGCCACGGTGGACATCAAGCAGTCGCTGAGCAACATTCACCGCCTTCTGCGACCCGGCGGACGAGTCCTGATCGCTGAACAGTTCGGAATTATGCCCTCCGTGTCCTTTCCGTTCAGTATGCTCGACGGATGGTGGCGCTTCAAGGATTTCCGGAAGCTGAGCCCCATTGTCGACGCTGCGAATTGGGTGCGCTGCCTGAGCGAAACGGGTTACGAGAGACTGCAATTGGTGGAAATGCCCGGGACCTCGCTCGGCTCAGTGATTGGTATAAAAGAGAGCTCCACGGCCCCGCCCACTTTACCAATCCCTCAGAAACTGTGGGTCGTTTTTGATGACGGTTCCCAATTGGTGAATGACCTTGTTTCCAGGTTTCGGGATTTCGGTCGAAGGGTTCAAAAGGTCAGGATTTCGGATGGGGTCAATGACCTCGTTGATGAAGATACAATTGTTACGACGGCTGAAGGGGTGGGTTCTGTCTTTGAGAGTGAAGGAGAGCCATTTGAAGGCATTTTATATTGCTGGACCAATCAAATATCAGAAGACGTTGCCGAGTATCAGAAGCTACTTGTTGCACCGCTCATACACATATTTCAATCGTACCACCGCGGCGGGTTGCGCTGGAAGCGCAAGCCAAGGTTTGCTCTAGTGACGCGCGGAGTGGTGTACATCGGTGACACTGTGGCGGGGAATCCACATGGAGCCACAGCCTGGGGCACCTTGAAGTCAATAATGAACGAGTATCCAGAGCTGAGTGCCGTCATGATTGACGCTGATCAGAATGGTTCGGAATTCGAGGCAGCGCAGATCTTTACCGAACTGTGGAGTCGTGAAAAAGAAGCGTTTATCGGATATCGTCAGGACAAGAAGTACGTTCAGCGATTGGTTTACATGGACAAAGAGGCCCAGCCCCTCCTCCTTCCGAACACGGATCGCTATAAATTCATCAATCCCCCCTCGGGAGCCTTTTCAGACATTCAGGTGGGCCCTTCACAGAAATTGGACGTGGAGCGGGACTTGGTTGAAATTGAAATCCGTTCCACGGCGCTCAACTTCCGGGATTTGTTCATGGTCCTCAAGCCCGAGGGCTTCAACCTACCGCTACATCAATTGGACTCAATTGGACTGGACATCGCTGGAATCGTCCTCAGCGTCGGCCCCGATGTCAAGCGATTTAGAGCTGGAGATGAAGTTTTCGGATTCACGTCTTCCGGAGGCCTCGCGAGTCACGTATTGGCTCCCGAAAAAGTACTGATGCTCAAACCTGATTGGATGACCTTTGCCGAAGCGTCAACGATTCCTTGCGCCTTCCTCACGGCCTACGTCTGCCTAGTACAAGTCGCAAAAGTCACGCCTGAAGATCGAGTTCTCGTTCACGTGGCCTCTGGCGGCGTGGGCCTTGCAGCGATTCAGATTCTCAAGCATATTGGCGCTGAAATCTATGCCACGGCTGGAAACAGGCGGAAACGAGCTTACTTGCGTAATCTAGGAATCAAGCATATCTACCACTCAAGAAATACGTCCTACGGGGAAGGCATAAGGGCTGACACTGATGGTCAAGGGGTCACCGTGGTCCTAAACTCGCTAACTGGCCCAAATTTCAAGGAAACAACGCTTGACGTCTGCGCTCAAGGGGCCAGATTCCTAGAAATTGCCAAATTGAATATCTGGAGTAACGATGAAGTCAAGGCCCTTCGACCTGATGTCGCCTACGACGTTCTTGACTTGAGTACCATGGACACTTCGGACGAGACGGGGACTTTGTTCGGCGAAATGGAAAAGTACATCCACGAAGGGATCTATAAGGGCCTCCCGAGCATCAACTTTCCGCTGGACCAAGTACGCAAGGCCTTCTATCACTTTCAGGAGGCCAAGCACATTGGAAAAATTGTCGTCACCATGCCTCTAGCATCCTACACCAATGGAAAGCTGTCCCTTAGACATGACCTCTTCAACACGCAGAGTACTTATCTAATTACGGGGGGACTTGGAGGACTCGGCGTGGAAGTGACCAAGTGGATGTTGACGAAGGGGGCCAAGAACATTGTTTTGGCAGGTCGACGACCACCGCAGGGCCGTGTCCAGAAGCTAATTGACGACTGGAACGCGGCGGGAGGAAACGTTATTGTTAGACAAACGGACATTGGCGTTCGAGCTAATTGTGAAAATCTACTACGCGATATTGAGGCTCAAGGGCTCCCACCCCTTCGTGGAATAATTCACGCCGCTGGAATTATCAACGACAACTTTATTGCGAATCAAACGTGGGATTCCATCGACACGGTTTTTCGGCCAAAAGTCTACGGTGGCTGGTACTTGCACCAGTTGACGCTGAATCTCCCGCTCGAGTTTTTCGTATTCTTCTCGTCAATGACATCCCTGTTGGGAATGATGGGTCAGTGTAACCATGTCGCTGCAAATCGCTTCCTCGACTCGCTGGCATTTTTACGGGAATCAATGGGCCTGCCAGCGGTGACAATAAATTGGGGTACGATTGAGAATTTCGGTTCCTCATGAATCGATTTTTAAAGCGAATTTTAAATCGCTGCTATTGAAAAAGCTTAATTTCTTTAAAACAAATTATATTAATTACAGGAGCCTGGAGTGACGTGGGAGCTGCAGCGCACATAAAATTGGGTCAAGAAGGTATGTCAGGAATCCGGGCATTCACACCAGCTCAGGGAATTGCAGCGCTCGAAAAGGTGATGAAAGGTCAATCGCTGCAAGTGGGCGTGATCGACGTCGCTGATTGGCGATTGGTCAAGTTGATGGTCTGTAGCACTGGAAACTACCTCGAGGAAATGAAGTCAGAAGATCGGGAAGTGAAGCAGCTTGGCGTTGAATTCGAGAATTTGATTCAAGCGATTCACAATTCCTGTCCAGAGGAAATGGAGGACAAGATCCGCACGCTTATGGACCACATTCTGAAAGACACGCTCAAATTACCGGCGGCTGAGGTCATTGACATCGACCAAAATTTCAGCGAACTCGGTGTCGACTCCCTAATGGCCATGGAAATGAAAAACAGACTTCAAGGGATCCTCGGCGACAAGACCCTTACAGTAAGTGCCCTCCAGGAAAATCGGACGGTGCGCAGCCTCTCTCGACACCTCGCCACCCTCATCAACTCCGACCTTCCAGAATCAGCGGTCTCCGAGTCAGACCTCGTCGCCGTGGATTCAGTTCTACCTGACGACATCCGAGCCCTTGAAGGGCTCACTTCCCTACCCTCAACCTACAAAGAAATATTTTTGACCGGGGTCACGGGTCACCTTGGTTTTCACGTTCTGCTAGAACTAATATCAGCCAGGCCAGACCTCACGGTCCACTGCCTGGTACGATCCAAAAGTACTGTCGACGGTCACCAGCGACTCGTTCGGAATTTCAGTACCTATGCTGTCGAGGAAGTTGACTTATCCCGCGTACGTATAGTTCCTGGTGACGTAACAGTGGACCGCTTTGGCCTTGACGATGTCACTTACGACCAACTGACATCCAATGTCGACGCAGTACTCCACTGTGCCATCAAAGCTAATCACCTCGACTCATACTCCGACGGGAGTCGGAACGACATGCGAACGCACAACGTCTACGGTCTCCTTAATGTACTCCGCTTCGTCACGGCGCGAAGGCTCAAAAATCTATTCCACGCCTCTTCCCTATTGGCCGTCACAAGAGCCACGAGTGACGGAGAACTCAGTGAGGAGTTCCCATTGGCCGATGACAACGGCTCCCTCATTCATCAAGGCTACTCCCTGTCCAAGTTTGTCTGTGAGAAACTGTTGTCCCAGGCCGTTGACCGTGGAATTCCATGCACGGTTCTCCGGTATCCATCTATATTTGGGCACAGTGTGAGCGGCGTGATGCCTCCGGGTTACAACCACGCCTGGAACATTATCCTCTCCTGTCTACGGGTCCGCATGGTTCCCAAAGTCTTCGAGAACGGTCTCCCTCTAATGCCCGTTGACATTTCGGCTCGAGTCACGGCTCGGCTGTTTCTGTCCGACTCGGCCGAGAGCGGAGTTTACAATTTCGGTGGTGATAATAGCTCCGACAGTGACTTGCTGGAGGCCCTTAAGGAATTTGGAATTAGCGCAGAATATGTTCCCTTTGAGGAGTGGCGGGACGCCGTGTTCGACGAGAGTGGGGATGATCCCAACGTTTTGGGACCCTTGCGTGACCTCTATAAGGAGAAAGGTCAAGACGGGATCGATGCCTTTTCTATCCATCCACTGGGTAATCAAGTCGACACCTTGTTGTGGGGGACCCTTAGTCAAAAACTGGTGCGGAACGTTCCAAACATAAGGGACTGGATTTTGTCACCCAAAGTTGTCTTCCAGCGACATCTGAACTACCACTTCAAGTCCCTAACGAGTCAACCCTAAAAAAATAAGGACGAGAATTTTGTTCAAAAGCCGAAAGAATCCGAGTTGGGCCGAGACTCCGGAGACTGTCGAGCGCTGGAGAGGACGCAAAAGCGACACGGATCATAGTAGAAATGGAAATCCCAAGCTACAAGAGTTTACATAACTATTATTATATTCGTTTTTATAAATATTATTATAGATATTTTAATTAGAAAATTCTAAATACTTGTTGCATCATTTCATCTAAAATTATTTGCATTTTACGGCTGCATCATAAAGGAAGCCATTTTAAGGTCACGGTTCATTTGGCATTTGGGTTCACCCCTTCCGTTTCCTTCCTTCTATCTTATCGCTTGTCAGCTCTTCGTTAGTTTCGGTGCAATTAAAAGTGACTTTAGCCGAGGTCAGATGCATCGGTCGTGCATTCATCAGCGTCGTCGCTTTCCAGCGTCAGATCTTCAGCGATATGGTACAGAACAATCCAAGCCAACAGCTTTGGGAAATAATACTTAGGGCATTAGGTTCTACGGCTTTACTCGCTTTATACCGAACGCTTCAGAATACTTGAGGGACGCTGATTTTTCATTTTTGAAGTGTTTTCATGTAACAAATTTTCTGGAACTAAAATTTTGATACAAATTGAAAATTGTGAGTATTTTAAGTTCACGTCTGGGAAAGCCAAATTTTTGGAAAGAAAACAAAACAAGACTTGACGTTATACGTATCTAAAGAATTTGAAATTCCACCCCTTTCAATGTTGAAAGTTTCATTGAGTTGACTGGCATCTCACTTTAGCAAATTCAAAATTTCTAATTTCGACTTTTACCTCGTTTTCTCTAATTGCAACCCTGAATTGAGGAGTTTCTGTGTTCTGATCTGAATCAATGCAAAACTGCTCCTCAAAAGCTTAGACAAAAATCAAGAAAAAAAAAACAGAAATCGAAAAAATTGCCTTTTGAAAAATTTGAATAAATTTGATAGAGCCTTATTGTTTATTATTCGCTTTTACAAATATTATTTTAATTAGGACATACGAAATACGTTTCGCTAAAATTATTTGCATATTTTTTTTTGGTATTTTACGGCTGCATCAACATCAATGAAGGCATTTTAAGGTCCAAGGTCATTTGGCATTTTGGTAAAAATGTTTCACCCCTTCAATTTCCACTTCATCGCTTTCCTAGCTCTTCGTCAGTTTCACTTGGAATTGAAGTGATGTAGCCAAGGTCAGAAGCATCTATCGTGCCTACATCGCTTTTCAGCGTCTTGCCTACAGCGATTTCTACATTTTGTGCAGAGCAAGCCAAGCCAGCAGCGATGCTTTTGTCATTTAGGGCAGCCGTTTCCACGGCTGCCGAATGAATATTTTTCAGTTCTGCATCGCTTGCACGTATTAGATTTTCTGGGACTAAAATTCCAAAGAATTAAAAATTATCACGTCATTTAATTGTAATAAGTATTGAATGTACGTTCTGGATAGCCAAACAACCCGTTTAGGACATAAGGACTCAGATTAAAATCGAAATCATTTTGTCCTAGGACGGGGTTGTTCAGTTTATACTAATAAGAACGGAGCATACACTGAATTTCTTCGTCTTCGCCATCTTCTTCCCCAGGGAATTCAGCGTCTTTAACCTCAATTGATTTCAGCGATTTCAGTGAAAAGTCGCCTTTGCGGCAATAGTAGTCCAATTGGACAGCGATTCTTAGTTGCTCGTCCATGGGAGCAGTATCTTTTCCCAATCTCTCGAAGACTCTTCCGAAGTAGGGCCACTCGTCCCGCCCCTTCCAGTGTTCCAGGATCGCTGCTACAGCGTCTCCAGCCTGATGTTCATCACTGATTCGCTCCAGGTCGCGCAAGTCGTCTAGAATCCCGTTTATTTCTAATTTCAGTGTTCCATGAGCGTCTTCCGGTAGAAGTTTTTCAATAAAGAAGTTTGGGGTTATGTCCTGTACATAAAAATCGTACATTTCAACAAAAATCTGGTATAAAACAAGCCCCTTTTAAGACAGGAGAATCCAGAAACTAAAACTACTGACATTTTACTGTCCAAGAACGGACTCGTTGGGCTAAATATTTCAAGCCAACACTACCTTTGGCATTTCTAAGGGCTGCTCAGCCCAATCAGGGCCGTCTTCAGGGTCAGGGTCCTGTGAATCAGGGTTAGTGGCAACTGTAACTGCGGTAGAGGCCTTCTTGAGTCCTTGAATGTACACGCTGTCGTTGTGCTCAAATGGTGGTAATGTCATGGAGGGGTCAAAATAGGAAAGGTTGGGGTGAAGGGTCGGGGTCATGTCTTCGCCATCGATTGACATGTCAGATTTGAGTGATAGCATGGAGTTGAGGGTACGCGATGTCTCCGAGTCGCGTAGATACCAGATGGAGTCTGCCGGCTTTTTCCTGATAATCGCTGCAGCGTCTTCTTTTGGCGGTGGAACGTAAAAGTTTGGAAGAAAGTGCGGCAAGTCCATTTCCTGGAGCTTCTCAGCTACAGTTTTCAAAATTTCAAAAAAAAAACCCAAAATAATGTTTAAAATAATGATAAAATAATGAATATAATAACAAAAAATGTTTTTTTAATTATTGTTGTGCTGAAAACCCTGTTTCGTTTTCGGGTTCTGTTTTATGTTTCCGTTTTATGTTTAATTACCTTTTGTCGTAATAAAAGTCACAAATTTTTCTCTTGCGATGCACGTCTCTTCGAGGTCATTCACTTCTCCCAAAAGGTCAAATGCTCTAAATACGTCTTCATTTAACACGCCTGCGTCATCCTTGTGATTTGCAAACAATACTAGAAAATCTTCAAAACCAATTGCATCTTGTGCTTGGCCGTATTTCAATCCCATTAGAAAATGCACTTCATCCAAAATCTGCTCAACCTAGACCAGAAATTTAAAAAAAATGTTGTCGCTTTTGAACTTTTTAAACTGATTTTTTAAATCAATATTTACATCTTGTTCAGAAGGAAAGTAGCCACAGGTTCTCATCACTGCAGGAATTTCGTCAATCGGAATCCTACGGCTCATGCGCAGAAATTCTTCCTGATTGGTCGCCGCTCTGAGCATCATGAAATAGAAAATGTTTTCAATGTCACCGACGACACTGTCACCAGGCGAGAGACCATAGTCCAAGAAACGCTTAAAGGGAGTCCCACCTGCTCCACCCAGCATTTGGGAATTTTCCATCACTCTAGTTTAAAAAAATGTTCAGGAACGTTCTAAAAGTTATTCAGATTTTGAAATTTTTTTTAAATGTCACAATTACAGGACTTGAGGTATCCACATGAAAACAGAAGTGTCATTCACTCCAATCGTAAATACTTCACGACCTTCAAATCCAACGGCCACGTCTTGAATCTTTAAAAATCGTCAACATAAATCCCCACAGTATCCATGCTTTAAAAATATTTTCTAAAACTTTTTTTAAAGTAAAATAAAATCATCGCATCTCACGGAAACTGGGTGGGCAAATACTGCCATGCACTTGAACGGATTTCCATCGACGGGTGTTTTCATGAGACCAAGCTTTTCGGACTGAACACTTAAAATAAACTTGATACTTCCACCAATATTAGTTTCAGGAGTAATTAACTAATTGCAAAAAAAAAGTTAATTAAGCTTGGTATGATGTAAATTAAAATTTAGTTTTAAGTTTTAAGTTTTACAGTCATTCTGGTAATAGGACTTCCGTAGTTGGGTGCTCGACAAGTTTTCCGAACTTTCAGTGCATCTTGGTCAAACATTCGTATCTTGTTCTAAGCATGACAATGGCCACTATTGAAACGCTGTGAGTTGACCTTTTGACTATTTTACTTTGACCTTACACTGTTAGTAGCGTAATGCAAAATCGGTCCATGGTCATGAAACCCTGGAGCAAAGGTCATGCAGCATGGAATTGCAGTCGCTTCCAAAACTGTCGCTTTCAAAATTTTGAGTCCAGTTAGCGCTGAACTATCGGCCAAATGGTACTCGACGAGGCGCCGATCCCCTCCGAGTGAGAAAAATCGCTGAAATCCAAGTTCGGGATCCTTAAAGAAGCAAATGTCCACAATTTTCTGGTAATGTGATTTGTGCTTTCCCTTGATCGTCCAAACTTCGCCAGTCGAATGATAATTGCAAAGGGTCACAATATTTGCAGCGTCCTGATTTAAAAACAAACAATTAAAAACATTTAAACAATTTTAATTTGCATAATGTCCTCCTCAGATTTCAAAAAACTAACGTAAATCCCCAAATAGAGACCACAGCTCGAGAATTCGAGCCTTTCTATACTGGATTTGCCAACTTGAATCGGACTGTCCATCAAGGCCATTGTAAAACAACGTCGGAAGTACAGGCTCCCTTTTGAACTTGCAAAGACCATGAATGCCCCTTGAGATGCACATTTTTTAAATTGTTTTAAAAATTGTTCGATTTTTCTTTTAGAAATTACCTGAGGAATGGAACTTCATTGCACTGACAACGACTTCCTTTTCAAAGAGCTTGTCACAGTACAAAAGTTCATTGAAATCGTAATCAAACAACTGGAAGTGACTGGCTGCTGTGCAGATAGCCAGATGCGTTCTAAATTAAAAACGTTTTTTAAATTAAAAAAAGAAAAAGAACTTTTGACCCTCTTTTTTTACGTCGTTGGTGACACGTCCATGAGTGCTCTCGAGGCCACTTTACCGAGGCTTTTCGGTACAAGCAAGTCTACTTTGTCTTCGGCAATATGAAAGTAAGCGATGCTGCCGTCCTCATAGCCTTACAGATCACAAAGGTCAATGGTCAAATTATTTGAAGGTCATTGACCCTTGACATACCCACAACCATGTCTAGGCACTCTTCTGCCTTGTGCAGTGGGTTTCTTTCCAAAGTCACGTCCGACGGGGGACGGTACTTGATTCCGCCGTACGTGTAGTCATACACAGCGCTGATTCCCTCACGGTGAAATGTATTGTGATCGTACCCACCATAGGTATAAGTCCCTCCTTAAATTTCAAGGTTTCATATCATTAAAGTGTAATTAAGTTAATTAACATTACTTAATTAATTGTCCACGTACTCATTTCAAGCTTCCACTTGGGCTGACTTCCAGTGAGGTTGAAAGCAATTGAATTGATAACTTCCGAGCGCTGCGTCCGCGTCCAGCGCAAAATACGAAATTTCGTGTCCAGGAATCGAATACCTCCAGTTGCATCGCCAATTACAATGAAGCTGCAGGAAAAAGTTGGAAAAAGTTAAATCAGCGATTTTGCTTAAGCGGAATATTTTGCTATTTACTCTTTATGAAGGACAACCGCTGTAAGCGACAGATTATCTTCAACGCGGATATAGCGTCGAAATTCTTTGACATTGTGACTGGGATCAGGGATTTCTTCCAGGCCCATTGGCCTCCGCGCTTTGAATTCAACAAGGTAACCTTCAGTGCAAAAGTTTTTATTTTATTTTATTTTTTAAATTTTAAAATTTTGGAAGCTACCTTTATTGGTCGTGAGTAAAACTGAATCTTGGAACCAAATTCCAGACGTAAAGTTTCCAATGCGACTCATGAATTTCAGGTGACCTTTCGCCTGATGCAGCGTCAGTTTCTGCTCTTGTCGTAACTGCATTAAATTAAAAATCGCTTCGCTTCGAATCGCTTCAGAAAATTTATAAAATTGTTTTAAAACTTTGGCTGATTCAAAATTTACCCATGTGTAGAACAGAATTGTTCGGTTCCCAAACGACACAAAATGGTGGTAATTCTCCTGGTTCAATATTAACTGATTATGAAACCAGGGCGCTTTTCTGAACGGTAGCGTAACGGTTACTGCTTGATTTAAAAAAAATGTTTTGAGAAAAGGATTGGATTTTTTTTTTAATTTTTAAAAATCGCCAGT
>VYYI01002571.1:0-14484 GCA_021029175.1 Bilobella aurantiaca | reverse complement strand
ACTAGTTTTCTAAACTCTAGTTTGTGGGGTTGTGGGAAAAAAAGGGGTGGACCGGGATTCGATCCCGAGCAGAGCAAAAGGTAAGGTTGCTAGTGTTTACCACTAGACCATAGTGCCTCTTATACCAAGAGAGGCTCTAGAAAGGGGTTGAGAGACTTTGTCGAGATAGTTCGGTGTTGGAAATATAAACGTGCGGGCGTATTGAGCATAAATATAAAGTAGCCTTCGCTATTTAGTAATATTAATATTAATTTTTGCAAAGACATGGTAGTTTTTAGCAAAATTCCATAATACAAAAGTCGACGTGGCAATCTTGAACACAGGTTTCACTGCTTGCATTAGTAGAGCTATATGGAGTTGAAGGCATTGTTCTCGCAAAATGCTAGAGTAAACAATAATGTATGAATCTAAAGTTAAAATAAATATCGGATTTCCAACAATCACAAAAACTGTCGCTTTATTAAGTTGAAAATATTGTCACGGGCTACTGGTGACGTAGCGACTGGGGGCCTGAGGGGCAATGAGGGGGCGGTGTAGCTCAACGGCAGGGTGACCAACGTGATCAAGGGTACAAATGACTTTATTTGTACAATAACAAAATTGTTGTGTAAAAAGTGCTCCCGAACAGTCGAACAGATGAATGACCTCTACATTATTACGAGTTTGTACTCGATGGTTTCCCGGTTCATCCTAACTAGTCTTTATTCTGCTCAATGTTGGGGTTTACATATTGCTGATTGGGCTGGGGAGAGATTGTGGCGAATGCGACCACAACACTTCCCAACCAAGAAAAAAAAAATTTGTGCTTAGTTTTCTTAATGCTAGTGAATTATCCTAAGGGGAAATGAGGCGGTCTTCTTGCTCTGCTTCTTTTCTGAAGTCACTCGTGATAGGAGCCATCCTGCCTGTTCCAGCTGATCTCCATTATCAGAGTTTTAAATATTAGTAATATAATATAATTGTACCTTAAATAGTACTAATGTCTAAAAAGTGCAATATTTTTTCTTATTACAGTTTTCTGTTAAGGTGCTGACGAAAAAATGTGGTAATGTATATCGTTACTAGTTATCAGAATTTAAATATTTTTTAAATGTAGTTATAATGCTATTTCATATAATTTCATAGTTTGAACTGCCGTTACCAAGCGTGCTCATGTGAACATTTTTGTTTTCTCTAGTACTAATTTACAATTTCAATTACAGGTGTGGTTGCAGTATGCTCCTCGCTCCACGGTGGCATGGTGAATTGGTGACTTCGTGATGTGATGACTTTGTGACTGCGTGATGTGATTTCATGACTTCGTGATGTTGACTACAATTAAAGGTGAGCTTTTGTAGTGCCTATAATAAGTAAATATTTGTTTACTTATTTTACTTAGTGAGAATTTGATTTTAATGTGTTTAAACTGTAGACAGGTCATCGTTGATGTCCATGGGTGAGTGTCACACTGCTATTGCTCCCGTTAAGGTGGTTTTTTAGATATTTTTTGATTAATAGATAAAAGTGAAGATAGACGATTGGACTTCAGAATTCAAATGAGAAAAATGAAGAAGATTCTTCTTTCCAAGGCATCTGCCAGGGTTTCTCCTTTTGTCTTTGGTCCATAGGGTTTCTCGGTCCATTTCCGTTTCCAATATTATTTTTGTAGAAGACTCTTGGGGTAGCTTGTCGATGTATTTTTCCGCTTCGGATAGGTGGTTGGGGGGCCTCCCGACGGGGGGTTCAGGTGATGGGTTATGGATGTAGGATATGGGTAGTGTTAGTCTTTTAGTTCGCTCGATGCGATCCCACAGCACCACTCATAAAAGTGCCCGATGAAGTTAATTTTGTCGATACTCTCCATGGCGTCTTGTATTATCTTGTATAGGCCTGTAAGTTTTCTTTCTCCTGTCCTCACTGTTAAGTCTTCAGGGTACTTAATTTCAAAGAACGCTACGTTTGAACTTGTATATGTGAATGGGATCGTAATCTCTTGTATGTGGATCCCTTGTATGATTCTTGGGTTGATGTTGGCGTGTGCACTTGCCGCCATCAGAATCGTTAATACTATTAAAATTTGACTTCTCATGTTCGACTCTCTTTTTCTGCTTACAACCTCTCCTATCGTAGTATTGAGGAATGTCAAATTGTACTTTAATTCCTTCTCCTTAGGTTGTACCTCTTTATATTCTCTGTGGTTATCTCTGAAGCTAATTGTGGCATTCTTAAGTATCGCTGATTGACCACGACGTCTCGTTCGTCCATCAGGATAGGTGGTTTTGTTAATTTGTCTTGTTCTTCCTGTTTGATTAGGTTGTGGTTGGCTAGGGTAGTTTTTGAGCTTTGATTCTCCTCCTTTCTTGTGGTGATCAATCCTGGGGTTGGGGGATGATTTTGCTCGAGTATCAAATTGGCTACGGCATATGTTTTCTCTGGTGTATTTGCTTTTACCTGTTCTTTTTCTATGTTATCATTTTCGTAAGCTTCTTCTCGCTTATAGTATGGTTTTAATTTTTCGAATTGTACTGTTTTACGTTTTACCTTGTTGAACGATTTGTGTTCGATGATAAAATTTACAGGTGAAGTTTGTTGCACAATTGTGTATGGACCATAAAAATATTGCATTAATTTGGTTGATAGTTTATGCTTCTTTTTGTATTTCCTTAGTAGAACTGAGTCACCAATCTTAAAGCAATGAGTTTGCTGTTAACTCTTTCCGCGTACTTCAATTGTTGTTTCTGGATGTTATTTCGCACGTCCTTCCTGGCTTGGCTGACTTGGCGATGTAATTTGTCTATTTCATTGTGTGCGATTGTAGTCATGACAGATCTGCTTCTGCTGGAAGTATGGCTTCCTGCCTGGAAGCGATAGAAATGGCGTTTTTTGTGTTGTCGCTTGGACTGCTGTGCTGTATACCAGTTGTATATGTGGAACATATTTGTCCCAGTCTAACTGATCGGAGTTTAGCTACATAGAAATTGCGTCAGTTATCCATCCATTAGATTTGTCGATTAATCCTTGTTTTTGAGGGTGAAAAAAAGTGCTCGTCTGATGCTCATTTCCCATGAATTTGTTGATAGCTTTAAAATTATCGCTTGTAAAGAAGGTTCCTTGGTCCGTCTGAATTATTTGTGGACATCCGTATCGGCATATGATGTTTTCAACAAAGATTGCTATTGCTGAGGCAGTGATATCTTTCAAAGCCTTCATCTCCACTCAATTTGACATGTAGCACATGATGGTGACTATACATACTTTTTTCTGCTTGTCGATGGTCTAAAGGGTCCTATAATATCCATTTGTAAGTGCTGGAAAGGTTGTATTAGTATTTCAAATACTGCATGTCCCCAAATGGGTGCTGCCTTGGGAACTTCCTGCGTTGGCATTTTTTATATGATTGTATATGGTCGTATATCATCTTTTTTATATTTTTACAGTAAAATCTGCTTTTCACTTTGAGATTTTTGTAAATCCAAGATGGCCACCAGTTGGATTTGTCTTGGCCTGAAAATGACCTTTCAAAGTCAAACTCTAGTTTTGCATGAAACAAAAACTTATGATGGACCCGCTGGTTGTAGAGCCCCTCTTCACCCGGAAATGACCCCTTGATCTCGAAATGACCTTTCAAGTTCGAACACTCGCTTTGCATGAAACAAAAAGTTATGATGGTCCCGATGATTGTAGAACCTCCTTTCACTCGGAAATAACCCATTGACCTCAAACTGACCTTTCAAGGTCAATCTCTAGTTTTGCGTGAAACAAAAAGTTATAAAAAGTCTTGATAATCGTCGAGCCTCTTTTCACTTGGAAATGACCCCTTGACCTCAAAATGACCTTTCAAAGTCAAACTCTAGTTTTACAAAAAACATAATTTGGCAAAAACAAATTTTGCATAAAACAAAAAGTAATGATGATCCTGATTAATCCTTAAACGCCTTGTATATTTGAGAAAGGCCTGTTAACTTCCGAAAAGCAAGACTTCTATTTTCGAGTCTAATCTTAAAATGTTTCTAGTTCTAAGTTTCCTACTTTCGCAACTGGTAAACCGTTTTACCACGGTTTATTAAACTTTTTGTTTTATGCAAAAATAATATTTCACCTTGAAAAGTCAATTGGAAGCCAGAAGGTTGTAAGGTGGTCGCGGGGGTCATTTAAAGCATTATAACTTCTTGATTAAAAAAAAAGTAGTGTTTAACTTTGAGAGGACACTTTGAGGTTAACGGTTCATTTTAGGGTCAAAGGTGTCACGGGGGTCTTCGAAAACATCATAACCTTTTGTTTCGTGCAAAAGGTGGGTTTGTCCTTGAAAGTTTATTTCGAGGTCAAAGGGTCACTTTGGGGGTCATTGCGGAGCCACAGATTAAGGATCCAGTACAAACATTGTTTTCTTTTATAAGAGGAATAACATTTATATAGGTCATTTATAAGTTGTCATTAAATGATTTACATTGATCTTGACCTTTTACCCCCCAAGAAGGGCATTTCCTGATGATGGGGGGCTTTACGATTATTGGGACCATCATAACTTTTTGTTTCTTACAAAACAAGAGTTTGACCTTGAAAGGTCATTTTCAGGTCAAGATCTCATTTTGGAGGTAATTGAAGGTCACAGAGAAAAGTGTCCTTTACAAATGTTGCTCCATTTCATAAGAACAACAACTTTGTGTAGGGGTCCTTTATATGTTGTCATAGAATGGTTTTCCTTGACCTTGACCTTTGACCCCCAAAGGGGTCACTTCCGGTCAAACAAAATTTAACTTGAACTGGGTCGGAGATAAAGGAACGTATATCCGAAAACTGCATTGAGATCGGTTCAGTAGTCCCCAAGATATAAATTGTACTCGGACGGACAAAACAAAAACATAACGTAGCGTTTGTTCTGCTTCCGCTACTTAATCATCAGATGATAATATATTTGAAGCGTTGATTCTGTGTAAAGAAAAGTGTACTTTACAAATGTTACTCCATTTCATAAGAAAAGCAAGTTTTGTAGGAGTCACTTTTTATGTTAATGGTTTTCTTTGCCCTAGACCTTTGACACCTAAAGGGGTCACTTCCGTTCAAACAAAAATAAGCCTGAACTGGGTCGGATATTGAGGAACATATATTCAAAAACTGCATTGATATCGGTTCAGTAATCCCCGAGATATAAATTATATTCTGACGGACGGACGGATAAAACAAAAACATAATGTATAGCTTTCGCTCTACTTCCGCTACTTAATCATCAGATGATAATATATTTGAAGCGTTGGTGTTGTGTTGACATCTTAACTAATAAAATCGGTATTTCACTTCAATTGTTGAACATCTACAAGAAATAATATATTTTCCATCAAAAATTCTACTTGCAAATAATTTAAGTGCTAGTGCGACGAAAGAGTTATGCAAATTATTTTTCTAGTTTTCCCCTTTCTACTGTTTTACCAAAAATATCGCAATAAGTAGAATTGCGTGGAAGCTTAGCCACCCCACGCGAATTATTCCCCGCCTCGGAATTACCCCAAGCTTAATTTTTATCGTGTTGTGTATTAGGCAAAATTGAATACTAGCATACCTATTCCTTTAACGTACAAATCGCGTTAAATCGCACTCACACTGCAATCTACATAGGACCATCCCCAAGTCACAGGAAAACCAAATTATGCGAAAAACGTCTTCTTCGGATAGTTTGACATTTTTGGAATATAGCATGCCTTGACTGCAAACGAGTGATGGACATGAAATCTCTGAAACAGGTACTTTAATATAGATTACTTAAAGATAAGTAATAACAATTCAAATATTTGCACTCTTTTGACAGAAAAATCTTTGACAGTTTTTTAAAGAAAAAAACTGTTTCTCCAACTTAGCATAATAGAAAATTTGCACAAAATTGGGCAGCTGTCATTTGTCATTTAAATTGAGTATCCACAGCATATGTTAACATAGTGTCGGCAAAGCTGACCTAGTGGTATCCAATCCCAAGACTGGGTTCGAGCCTCGCAGTACCCCATTACAAAAGTCTTTGCCAATATTTGCCACTTTAGCCATTGCTTTGCAAAAAAAATTGTGTATGCCCATCTCTTTTTGATTAGTATGCCCAACGGAATGTATGTGGAATTGGCGAGTAAGGGGTTGCTAAGGCCTCAAGTGGCTAAAAAATATTGTTCTTAGTTTGCAGAGAGCGGTATTCAAATGAGTTCCTTCGTAACATTATCTTTACCCTATTCCTTACATATTGACTAGCTGCTAAGCGTGAATTTATAATAACTCGCCTGTTTCCTTACATGAAAACGGATATCACTCCTTTGGGTGACTTCCAACGTGAAGCTAGTTTGTTAAATATTAACCTATAGTCTCAAGGTTTTAGAAAAATTTTAAAGAATAATACGGATTTCAACAAGTATTCAATTAATCTCAGTTTATGTTGTAAATAATTTCCCATCATTACCATATTAATTTTCTGCATGTCGGCCGAGTTTATCCTAGGGGTTAAGAACGACTGTCTTTTTTTCTAGCCAGCCTAAGAAAATGGGTTCAAATCAGCCGCCAAAAAGTCTTCACTACTAGCGTACTCTTAAAAATTACTTTAATGCCTCTGACCCTATGCCGTACCTCCGTGATTAGGCATAGACGGTCAGAAGATATGAAAGCTACCGAAACCGATGGGTATCCCAATAGCCTTGTGAGAATTCAGAAGTCGATCTTCATTTGCATACAGTATGCTAATTAGTCCTTATTTCTGTATCTCTACCCACTCCCTTACCTATTTTCCAGCCGCATTTGTGGGATTCTCTAACAACGCTTCTTCTTATTTTTGTGCATGTCGAATAGGAGAAAAAAGTTGCCTAATTTGTTTTGTTTTTAATTTTCTCTCTCTGCACTAATTCGACAAAAAATATCGCAATAGGTAAAATTACGTGTTAGCCACCCCACGCGAAAGACCCCCGTTTAGCAATTTCCCCATCCTTAAACAAAATACATCAAAATAGTAGTTCTAGCTGATAGGGCCTATGCTAGTAATATATGCACTAACGTACAATTTGCCTGAAATGGTTTTCATGGACGTACAAAGGGCTTTTTCTACAATTAGGCAAGGGGCAAGGCGTACTTGAAATGTATTGCTCACGGACGGATGTGTGGATTCAAAGCAGAGCCGCATAAGCGCCGTACCAAAAGCGTAGTGACCAAAAGCGCCGAGACAAAAATAATTAGCCTTTGATCGTGTTTTATAGCAACCTCGGCTTCCTATATTTTAATGATAAAACTTAATAAGTATAAGTACTAAATTATCTTAAATTCAAATATAATTGTTTTAACTTAAACTTACTAATAAGCATAAACTAATGGCTAAATTTGGTCAACCCGAAAGCACAATTAAATTTAAACTATGCATTGCATTTATTGTTTCTTTGTTTGCATCTGAAAGTTTGCAATTGAGTGGTTACAAATTATCTCCAAACAGTAAAAGCATTTGTTTAACTCAAATTAAGTTAAAGTTGTTAATTATAAATCAATTAAAACTTGAGGTCAGACCATTTCCCAGAATTTGACTCTTATTGTGATACATAAATCGATACGTTTTGGTCACTATTTGCTCGTCTTCGCTTTCGTTCCTTTGCCTTTGCGACCCCGCTTTTGAATCAAAGCTCGTTTTCCAGAATTGTTTTTTGTTGCTTATTTCATTAAATTACTGTAGTCTTAACTCTAAGGTTTGTGTATCATGAAGCTTCGAAAATTTTAAGAAACTAGTTTTTTGCTTAATTATTGTTTCGTTTAAGTTTAATTAAGTTTGCCTATTTTCTGTAAATTTGTAAACATAAATTCCAACAGTAATGCACGTAGCTAAAACAGGCATAATAGCCCACGTTGCGTAGTCGTTTGGGGTAGGAGCGCGGAGTTGGAGAAAATGCCTACTTTACATTGCACGAGAAAAAGTCTTGTGTAATTTTTCTCACAAAAAAAAAAACAAAAAAAATACCTATTCCATCCCAAGCTACAGCCTCCAACTTCAGAATAGTAAAAAGTATAAATGATCAACACAAGATAGTATCGAAGATATTGTACCGCTTCGTTTTGTTCTCACACTATTGACTCCCTTGAAATATTTATCAAAGCATGGATTATTCAAAGAGGATCCTGACTTGCCTGTTCGTTCTCCAGGGCTTTCTAACGCAAGCTAAGGTAAGCAAAAATAAACAATCCACACTCAAATAAGTACTCTTAATACGCTTCGTTAAAACGGTAAGGTCAAGTAGCGGAAATATTAAAACTTATTATGAGGAACAATTTTTGTAGGGATTAATTTTTAAGTTGGCTTGTAATAATACTTGTTCCTTGATTTTTGACCCTCACTTTGGCGGTCAAACAAAAGTGTACTTAGAAGGATACAAAGAAACTTATATTTGAAAAAAAATATGTTGAGTAGTTCTTGAGATAATAGTGATATCTAGACGGACGGATAAAACAGAACAAAAACGTAAAGTAGGTTTCTCTTGGCCTTGACACTAAGCCCTTACACTTAATTATTTTCAGCATCACTGTATTAAGTAGGGAGACTTAGTTTATATTTTTATTTTGTCCGTCCGACCGAGTTTCACCATTATATCATGAACTGCTCATGATATCCCAAATCAATTTGCAGATATAAGTTCCCTGATACCCGGCAAAGTTCCAATTTATTATTTTTGGGCCGCACTTACATTTTTGTGGGTCATACGCCAATGTTATGTATGCCATCCTATGACAACAGGAAAATTTATGCTTATAATTGTTGTTCCTATTATCAACAGAAACAATATTTGTATTGGAACGTTTTTATTGTCACCCTTACCAATCCCATATTGTCCCCTAATTTTTAAAATTGACCTTTCAAGGTCAAATACTATTTTTGCACAAAAAGAAAGCATTAGATGAGTTCAATGGCACCCTATAATAGGAAATGACTCGTCCTCAGAACTACATTACCAGCTCAAACCTTATTTTAGCATGAAACAAACTAATATTTCTAGTAATTTTTATACTTTCTATAATTTTCCCAATTCCGCTACTTGAGTTTACCTGTTCTAACGCGGCATTTACACTAACTTTCTAAGGTATAGTTTTGTCACTGACATTTCATTATCTGTAATACTATTTGTCTTCAATTTTTACTAGTACACTTCATAGTTTGGTTTTAGTATATCTTAGCTGTAGATGCAAAGCGTTGAAGGAACCAATAGGGTTCCTTGGAAATTACAATATAAGTCACCACCTTGCTTTTTAAATTCAATTTTTTGAAACAACGCTGTGCAAATAAATGTAGTGAAGGTTAGCCAAGCTGTTCCTTCTAAGAACAGGAAATTAAATCAAAATTCTACTGTCCTTGGACGAGCTTGTTTGACCAATTACGCCATATAAATCTGACTTTAGTTCTATTTCACCTTTCTACTTCAAATTTTTGTTGTCAAGGGCTCATGGACGATAGACGGAGCGGGAGGAGAAGTAATTTGCGAAGGCGATACCATTACGGACTTGAAGTCAGCACTAGATATCCCAAGCACACTAATTGTGAAAGACACGAAAGTTAAAGAACTTAAGGCTAATACCACTACCATAGAATTTACAGTCTTAGACATTGTTGACAACAAATTGTTAGAGAAGATTGACCCTTTGGCTTTTCCGGGGTCGATAAAAAATGTGGCAATACGGAAATGCCCCGAATTGGGCGAAAATGTCTGGAACTTTGTGTTGGAAATTTCTGAGCTGGAAAGTTTAGAGTTGTACGAGTTGGGTCTCAAAAGTGTCCCAGTCAACGTCTTTAAAAAATGCAACCAAATTTCGTCAATTATTCTTGCAAACAATAAAATAGTTACGTTTGAAGTGCCGCTGTCAGGATTGTCGTTGAGCATGTTGGACCTAAGTAAAAATCAACTTAGTGAAAACCCTTTTTCAAATGACGTCTTCGAAGGCGTTGTGAGCATAGACTATCTGAATCTGCAGGACAACGAAAACATGACGCAACTCAATAAAGCACAATTCGAAAAAATTTGGGAAGTTGTAGGAAAAGTTTTTGTCGGGAGCGAGGCCCTCGATGGCAAAAAGTACATGCAGTGCAACCACGACGCAGACTGGCTCTGCGCTAAGAGTAATAACGAATACTACTTGTACGAAAAAGTGGATGGCTACAAGTGCACAGATCCCAAATTCCCGACGATAGAAGACTACTGCAAGTCTTTGCTACAAAGCAAATAAAACTTGAGCACCACCCTGTACTCTTGCCCTGTAGTGTAAAATTGTTGTTGAAAAATAAATGCATACCGCAAATATTTCTGTCTAAATATAAAACTAAATTCAAGTTAAAAATGTTATTTTAAAATGAAAATCTGGAGCGTTTGACATTACAACAAGAGGCTTAAATAATGAGCCATCACTTAAGACGCTTACTCAATATTGCAGTCTTCAAATTGTTAAAATATTAAAGAAAATACAATTGGAATTAAATAAATTGTTTCTAGAATGTCAAATTCTTGAAAACAAAATTGCCAAACCATAACAGCACTGTGGTCGAAATTATTTCGGAAAAGAGATTTCTTTCAACAACAAATATTGACCACAGTACACGGATTTCAATAAAAGTCCAATTTATTAGTGAAGAAGTAAATTTTGTGAAATTAATTTTTAAGTTCTGTTGTCACAATGCCAGCGGCATGTATGTATGTTAATGGAGGCGGTATTTCTACCCACAACGCGCAGGCCCTATCATCTCCACATCTATCAGCCAGTGGAAATGGACAAACGTCCTAGCTTTGCTATTAAAATTTACCATAGTAAAGACTAGCCAAATATACAAAGAAATTAACATACTAAAATAAAACAAATTGAAAAATAAGAAACTGCTGAAATGAAAAAATTGCTTGACAAGTTTTGTCATTACCATCGAGATATTACATGTAGATTGGTGTTATAAATATTGATAACAGCAAATAAATAATTTATTTTTTATATGTCAATATTGTGTCCCAATAACTGCTATTAATAATTACTTAATATAATATAGAATTATAATTTGTAGTATATAATTATATATTATAATAACTATAATTACTTAATTAATTTAATTATTTTTATTCAGTAATTTATTAATATTTTAAGCATTAGTTCTTTGTTATGTTCTGAAATATGAAAATGCGTTGTTCATTGTCATTGTTGAAGATCTACAAGAAACAGTTTAATTCCCAAAGGAAATTGTATCAGTTTATATATTTCAGTTAATTTTTGCAATTATTTTTTCATTAATATCATATTGAATTTTTACATATTCAGACAAAGAAAAATAAGTTACTTTAGTTACAACCTCTTTTATTCTCAACTATACTGCTAAAAAAATGTCACGATAACCAGAGTTTTGTTGTATATTGCTATACCATGCAAAAAATACTCCAGCTAGTAATTAGTTCCAAATTGCCTAAGTTTACTTCCTATGGCGTGTCGCATTGTTAGGCCAAAAACATGTATCAAACTATGTGCATAGTAGGATAGCATTTTAGCTATAGCTACTAGCCTGCCGTAGCCTTTAAATTTGTGATTCATCGTATTCAAGGACCTAGAAATGGCCTGTTCCACCGCACAAAAAATATTGCAAATGTGTTCCTGACTTTTGAATTTAAACATTCTGCGTCATATAAGCAATTCAAAGACAGTTTGATAGTGGGAATAAAAAAAAATTAGAACGTTGTTCAATACAAAACGAACAAAATTTTAAATATCTATCATTCTATCCTTTATATGTTTTACATAATTTTTACCTTAATTGTATACATCATTAGCCGTTGGTCTTCTTAAGATAACTATTTGCTTAAGCTGAGTTCGGTTTTGGCACTCGTCAAAGGCAGACTCACCAAAAACAATCTCTAAGCTCTAAGTGAGTTAGTACTGTGGGATAGCAAAGCAATAGCGTGTTGGTTGAGCCTCTATTGGCATAAAAGGCACCGTGGTCTCGTGGTAAACACCAGCAACCTTACCTTTTGGTTTGCTCGGGATCAATTCCCGGTCCACCCCTTTTTTCTACAACCCCACAGTACACAAAATCCACTTCCACATTTAAATCCTATTTAGTAAGCCTAAATTTAAAAAGGAGATGGTAATTCACAGGCAGAAAATAGTGACAAGAAAACAAAACTTTCCCCGTTTCTGACTCACTTCCGAACAGTAGGAAAAATATTTGGACTTTTTAATAAATAAATTTTTAGAGTGGGACATAGTGTTGAAGAAGTTGAAATCGTTTAACTGTGACCCTCTGACTGTGTCACCAAAATTTGCATCCGTTTATTCTTTTACAGAAAATTTAACTTAAATTAATCATTAATAGTAATTTTGTTATTAAGTTGTAAGTGATATTTTTTGCTTCGTTATGTTATTGATTGTTATGTTCGGTTTGTTATGGACAACACAATGAAAGAATTGAAATTTGAATTTGTTTTAGTGGCAGACGGGTTCAAGACGGGAATTAGATCTCTGAGACTAAAAATTACACAAGTATAAGAAAAAGTAACTGAATTAGACTGGAAGCTGGCTTAAGAGTTTTTTTTATTGACATTCTCTACAGTATTATTTTGATTTTAGGCTTGCCATAATCAATTTAGGGTCCAATTTTAGGGTCATATGAGGCCTGAAACCCTTTCCCATGAAGGAGTAATAACAAATTAGAAGAATAACGTGTTCCTTAAACAAATTTAGCCGTTCTCAGCCAAATTCTGATGTCAATTAATTCTCTGCTAAATTTCTAAATGAATGAATGAAGATAAGTTACCTAAATTTTTTTTTTTTAATATTTTATTATTCAATTACTTCGAAAAGAATGTATGGAGAAGAATTACGTGCTACTTTAGCCACCCCATACAAAAAAAAATTCTCCGCCCAGCAATTACCATTAGCTTTACTTTGAATGGTGTTTTGTATTAGACAAAAGAAATCGAGTTAAGGTAGTTTTTTAATATATTTTGTTCTTTATTGTTCTGCCTGTACGCTACTAGGACATAGGATATGGAACATGTAAAAATTTGTTAAGGTCTAGTAATTAGTTGTATTAGTCTCAATTTCAATGTCTGTAGACTTGCCTTAATGATTCCTTACCTTCGCGAGAGCCATTGCTTAAGAAAAGTCTTGTTTTTGTTTATGCAAAACGTGTTTACATATGTGCTGGTCATAAACATCCCACTCAACCCCAGTACTTATAGGTGAAGGGTGATGTTTTTGAAGCCTCTAGAATATAAGCGCAGAATATCGCAATGCTAAATTTGCATTTTCTCTTGTGCAACTTGTTTGTTCTTAGCTAGCCAAACAACGGCGTTATTTAAAAAGAAGACGAGGGACGGGATTGTTTGGCTAGTCCTAAATTCTCACAAAAAAAAAACAAAATTTTTGTATACTTCTTAATTTTGAACTGCTGTGAATAGGTTTAGAGCTGAAGCGCACAGCTTAGTTTTTAAATGCAAATTGAGT
This sequence comes from Bilobella aurantiaca, assembly GCA_021029175.1. NCBI lineage: Eukaryota > Metazoa > Arthropoda > Collembola > Poduromorpha > Neanuridae > Bilobella > Bilobella aurantiaca. The sequence goes on along the minus strand of VYYI01002571.1, from coordinate 1,041 downwards.
TTTAAAGTACAATTCGTAGTTTGGAAGTGATATTGTTACGGACGGACGCACCGAGCGCTAATTGGCTAATCAAATTAAAAAAGCCAATTTTTATGGTCGGCGTTGTTTCTTCTTCTCTCAACTGCTTCAACATTTTTTAAAAATGAATTAAATTACGTTAATGAATCTACGTAGTGCTTCGTCAAAACAACTAAAGTATAAATGCTCAACACAAGATAGCATCCAAATTATAATTAAGTTGTGCTCTACCAAATTTAACCTCAATTAACTGTGAAATCAATTTAGAAGACATGGATAATTTCAATAGAGTTTTTGCCTCCCTCTTCTTTTTTCAAGTCCTCTTCACGCTAACCAAGGTAACTAAACAAGTACCATAAACAAAAGCACGCAAACACAAACAAATCATCATGCTAATATCGCTCCCCCATAGCGTCCCAGTCGCTTTAACAGAGGCAAACAAAATTGTTGTATTTATCCTTTTTCAACCAAAACTAGCCTAAGCAGCGCGTTCTACTTATACACTGTATCAGGTACTCTCAATCATTGAATCAAAATTAGGCTTACTTTGGCACATAAATTGCAATTAACACTAAGTTAAGGCTTGACTATCAATCACAATCACAATCGCAATCACAGCCAGTCTTAGCGCAGGAATTAAAATTGAAATTCTACTGTCGTAGGCCGGGCTCCCTTGACCCTTTCTCCATAGTGATTGCCTTACTTTTTTACATTCATTTTTTGAATTAGCCAATGTAGGAAACTGCGTAGCAATTGCATTTCAAAACCAAATTTTCATTTACAAAACTACAAATTCATTCCTCAAGTGCAATTGCTTTCCAAAACTTCAGCTGCACTCCACAAATACAATTGTATTCCAAAAGTCAATCATACTTCAAAATTAAACAAGCTAACATAGATGGGCATTAATTTAATTATAAAGATCCGCAGACAAAACTTACAGGGGTATGTTACTTTTCCCTCCAATACCGGCGACTTGGTTTCCCCGTGCCTTTGCTAGTGTGCCGTTGGAATTGAATAAAA
>VYYI01002570.1:0-14486 GCA_021029175.1 Bilobella aurantiaca | reverse complement strand
GTCCTACTAATTCATCTTGTCTTCAAAAATTCTTCATCAAATAAAGTAATTCACTGCCTGCGACTGTAAGTTAAGGGTTTCTATTTTATTCAAAGAATGAAAATTACTTTAAACTAAAAAGCGGATGATGTCTCAAATGCAAGAATTTAACAGAAAAAGGTCTTGAGTTAATAATTGGTGAAAACGATTATTATCTTCCACAGAGGCCAATCTTTATTTTAACTGAATCCGTGTGCAGCGTAGTGTTCAGATGTAATTCTTAAATTTAGATTTTACGAAATATCTATTCTGCATCAGGGAATGGGCCGGCCATCAGACGTTTCAAGAAGGCTAGATATTCGAAAAAAAGAAGATTTAGTTAGATCATTTGATACTAGATTTTTCAGCGTAGAACTCACGAGCATATGGGAAGAAGCCTTCTTCGTCTTCTGGGTCTGCGCAGTCCTTAAGGATTTCCTCTGCTTCACTCTTCTCCAGCTTCTCACCTGTAATTTTTTTTTAATTACCACCACTCCAATTTTATTCATAATTTATTTTGTCAAGATTGACTAAATTCCTTTTGTTTTTACCTAGTGACTGGAGTACATGGTTAAGTTCTGCAAGGTGCATCGTTCCATTGCCCTGCTTGTCGTACAGCTTGAGGCATTCCATGTAATCATCGATATTTCCGACGTCCTTGTCCTTCTTGACTTGGGAAAATATCGGCAGGAATTCATCCACCTTCAACTGCTTCTCATCTACGGACAAATCAACCGATTAGCATCCTGGAAAGTGTCCGTACGCTTTCGGGCACTCCTGTTTGGGGTCCATGGACCACTTACTCTTCTTCTTGGTACCTCCCATCTTCTCTACAATGCTTCAAAGTGGGCGTGCATCCAAGAGCTCGGAGTACATCTCCTAGGTAGAAGGCGTCCACTACATCCTTCCCTTCGAAGTCATATATGGAGAATGCAAACTTCGCTCCTAATTGAAAATTAAATCAAATTAGGTTAAGCTAGCTTGACCACCTTAAAATTATAGCAAAAAAAAGAGCCTTACTCTCGACATCTTTGGCACCCAAATCCGCCTGGAATTTGGAGAAACATGGTAATCAGCGGTATTTAATAACTAGTAGAATATCCTTAACTCAAGATAGTTAAGTTTAGTTGACTTACCATTTTGATTGGATCCTTAGAGAAGACGCTGAGGCAGAAGGAAGCGATGAGAAGGAGCTGAACTGATTTGCGGAGAGAGACTCGCTGATGAAGACGCTCCTAGAGGAAATGAATAACTAAAAATAGGTCCCTTCTTCTCGTCATCCGATATTCTCCTTGCAGAATTATTTTTAGCTGAAACTTCAGGTCTGTTCGCTCCTTTTTGGACGGAAAGTCGAGGATTTTCTTCGAGGTCCTCGCATTTTGGCAACGGTCCAGCTAAGCTTCTTACTAAATTCCAAACGGAATCCTTTGATTCGAAGAAAACGTTTTGATGATGGGGGATCGGAAACAGGTCCCTAGGCCGCTCTCGTCCGGGGATAGAAATTAGGAATCGACTCGAAATTGAGATATATGCTGCGAACAAAGCCTCGGATCAACCACCCATTCTTCATGACATCCATGTAAATGTAACGTAGAATCGTGTTGATGGCCAAATCGCAGAGCCCACGACCTAATTTGTACCGGCGTGCTTTAATTTAAACGAAAATGAAACTTGGATTCGGGTCGCTTTCTTAATTGAAAAAATTTCAACAAAGTTGCTAATTACCACAACGCAATTCTTTGGAATCCAATTTCATTACGAGATCGATACTGGATTGTATAAGACAATCTTTGGCCACGCCCAGTTTAGAATTGGTTGGATTTCAACGACTTTCTCTAGAGTATGTCTTAGCTTTTGATTAAATATGAAATATTTCGGGATTTTTAGTAACGACTGATTTGTACTAATTAAGTTTTTACAATTAATAATCTTTACAATGTAATTTTAATCGTTCTATCCGTAATTTGAAAGCATTAAGGGAGTAGTAGAGGAGGTTACTGAAACTGAAACAGTCGTTTAACCCGGGAATCTCGGTTTGAATTTTTTTTATGCTAAAAAAGCACATGTTTTACTTTTCATTTGATATTTGTCAAAGTTTTCAAATCATCTGTTCCGATTAGTAATTAAGAGTTAATTTAATTACTAATCAAGTTTGTCATTAAAAGTTAACAATCGCTTTTTGTCTAATGGACGCCGTTGAAACCTTACCTGAGGGCAACGCGAGCATCGTGAATGGACGCATCAAGAAGGAATCATTCTATTAAAGTACCTCGACTCTACAAGGAGGCTGCTAAAGCGCTCCGAAACGTTGAGGAACATGGAGAAGGCTTGAAGGCGTCTGTCTACGGTATAAAACATCCGGTATGAAACTGTCAATTAAAATTTGGAATTATGAGCTCGTATGCTGTGATTAAGTACCATGTTGCTTTACGATATGTTTGTTTATTCTAGAACACAAAAGCGTTGACGGCCCTTGTTTCCGAGACTCTCAAAAACAACATACTGTTGGAGACATTGCTGTCCAAAGCCAAAATCCAAGAAAATGAGCCGGGTCTATCAATTCCACTCGCCAAAATTTTGATTACTGAGCTGCTTTGGGGAAAGAAGCGGCTCGGTGGCGAAGCAAAACCTGTCGTGACAATTCGAAAATACGAGGGAAAGTTTCACTCTATACTGCTCAAGTTGGAGCGAAAGAACAGGAAGAATGGAGTAAGTGAAGGTAAATTAACCGTGTAATAGTTTCATGATCGAGAGGAATTTTTATCATACACTTCTTCTCTTCCTTAGGAACAGGAACAACAGAAGTTGTTTCTAAAGAAAGGGATATTTTACGAAAACCGAGATATGTTCGTGTCAATCACTTTGGTATCCACCGTTGATGACGTTGTAGACTGGTTATATTCGGAAGGTTGGAGAGAAAAGGACCCACCTGAGAATCTCTTGGATGGTTGGGAAGGTCAAGAATTTTGCAGGGACGCATTTGTAGATAATCTTCTCGTATTTCCACCACCGACGCAATTTCATGCACATGAACTTTATCTCAATGGTACTTTGATTCTTCAAGATAAGGTACGCGGACGGTAATTAGCTTCTGAAACGACATTTGGCTACTTACGACAAAGGGCTAGGTGTTAGTTTGACCAGCATTTTACTCGAATTTGCGGTTTTAGGCCAGTTGTCTGCCTGCTCTTGTGTTAAAGCCACGTCGCGGTCGCCAAGTTATTGATGCATGTGCAGCTCCTGGAATGAAAACTTCACATCTTGCTGCATTGATGGAAAATGAGGGCAAAATATTGGCCATCGAGAAAAGCCCGAAAAGAGTGGAAACCTTACAGAGGATGAAAGAATGGTTGGGACTAACATGCGTTGAGGTTGAGCGTAACGACTTTAGTGATATTGACCCGTCCCTGCACCCTGACGTGGAGTATATTTTGCTGGACCCATCTTGTTCGGGCTCAGGTACCTGTCTTTTACATAACAAGTATTACTCAGAATTTAAGGTAATTTTACTTTTGATTTGCCTAACAGGAATGTACGGCCGAATCGATGCTCACATGAGCGACCAGCAATGTCACAGAAGTCGTCTTGAGTCCTTGTCTTTCTATCAAAAGAAACTGCTTCTCCATGCCATGAAATTTCCTGGAGTCAAGAGAATCGTATATTCAACATGTTCAACATTCGCAGAGGAAAATGAAGACGTCATTGCGACTGCATTGTGGGAGAATGATTCATTTAAACTTAAGAAGGCCCTTCCCTCCTGGCCACATCGTCTAGAGAATCACAGGTACCCTTGGGCCGATTGTTGCCTTTCTGCCGACCATCAACGAGATCGAACGGATGGATTTTTTGTTGCTTTGTTAGAGAAAGTGAAAGTTAAGAATGATGGAGCTAGCGACGCATATTAAGGATTTTTGTAATAAGCACATTATTCGACAAATTTTTAAATAAACCTTATTTTATATTATAGTTGTCCTTGGTGTAGTACCATCAGCTCGCTTAACCTTCGATTTCAGGATCTTATTCTAATTTTAAATGGCTAAGGTTTGTTTTTATGCTCAAGCTAATGAAGTTGGGATTTGACCTTGGGAAAGGGATCCGTTGACCTTCTAAAGCTGACTCAAGGGCTCTCTGTCAACCTACATTGGATCAGGCTTTTCGAAGAAATGTCAATTTCCTCAACATTTCTTAACTCAAGCGAATAGGGTCATTGATAATTGATATTTTCCTTCTTGCATCATATTTTTATCAAATTTCGATAGGATGCCTTGATTGGAGAGCAGTGATATTAATCTCTGTATTTGCAAAAGATCTGTTGTAACCTGAAGATGCATCCAATTAGTATTGGATTTCACGAATAACCTTCACATTTTCTGCATTCATTTCCAAAGGGAAGAATGGAAGCTTCATATTTCTTAAGCCTCAAAACGCTTTTTTCTTGTTCTGAGAACCCCGGACATGAATGAAATCAATATAAACACCACAACGGAACTTCATTTCAAGGGCACATCGAGATTCGTGGAAAATAAGAAAACCAATTTTTAGTGGTTTACCAAAAAAAAAAGTGTTTGAAAACAAATAAGTCATTGACACGAGTTATCGCGAGAAAGTTAATTTTCGTCTTAAGAGCTAACTCATCACTCTTAAAAAGTTAAAGTTGAGAGTTGAATCATCATTAACTAATGTTTTCATTTCGATTAGTAATTACGTTTATAAATTAGCAAGTAATTACCTACACTATAATGCTTGTTGCGTTATTCGAAATATGGAATTCAAATTTTAACCATGTTAAACCATGTTAAACAAAAACTAATGAAAGCTAAAGTAATTTAAAATTCCGCATGCAATTCTGGCCCTCGTTTTACTAAATTGTTTGCAAAGTAATGTCTACAGGTCCATTCAGAACTACCGCAGTACCCACTTGGATGTGCCTAGTTCTAATGCTTGAATGACAATTTCTGTATCTATTTAATTAATCATAATTACTTGCAAATATAAATTTCCAATTGATTTGTTTTAACGTACTTTTTAACTTTCGACTAACATTTAAATCAATTACGAAAAGAAAAACATGATAATTCCAGTAAATAATTTTAGGAAAGACACTTCAAAAAAACTTTTATATTTCAAATATATTAATTCAGAATAGTAAGTTCAGTATGCTGTGTAAAGTTGCAGAAAAAGCATACATAATCTTACAATTTTTGTTAGTAAAATTTATGAATCAAAACAAGCTTTTCGGATTTTAAGAGAGATTTAAGAAGCTTTCAAAAAAAATTTGTTGGAGGGATTTTGTAAAAATAAATTAGCGGTGGGGGCGTGGGTGGTGGCGGAGTGAGTCTGCTGAGCCATTGAACTACTGAATTTTCCAAAAGTATTTTATTTTTGATGGGGCGCGGGACGCGTGCTTGGGCTCATCTTGTGCATTCCAAAAAGCGTTAATATGGGTGGTACAATGGTACAAGTACAAGTTGTTATGTGTAGAAAAAAAAGGGTTGAAGAGAGAAAAGTTCTTGTTTTTGTTGGATGGCGTGGAAGGGAGTCAATGGCTCCTTTCCCTTGAACTAGGCAAGTTCCCTCAACCCAATGCCAATGAATCCTTCGGAACAACGCAGAACAAGGTCCAATGATCTCCAAACCCAGAATCACTCTCCCTTTTTCATCTCTAAGGCAATTAGACGAAACCTTAGCCATAAACCAGCTCCGGTTACCTCAACCCACACAACCCACCTTCTCAAAAAACCAGATTCAACAATGAGCCCCACCTCACCTTTCCAATGCAAAAAAAAAGATGCTTGTTCAAGGCCAGGACAAGTACCCCCACTTAGAGAGGCCTTGGAGACTCCTTGGAGAAAGTGCATAACTTCCGGAAAGTACCTGCCACATTCCAGAGCCAAGTGGCTTTCACCAGCGTTTTTTTTTTCGTTGGATGCGTTGGAGCCCCCATTCTGAAGACTCGACTCCAAGCCATTGAACTCTTCTGGGAAATTCCTCTGCGCAGACCCACCATCAACCCTCCACTTTCTTTTTCGTGGGATTTGGGAACTGCATCTTTCTCGTTCACTGGGACTTTGCCACTTGAAGTTCAAGTTCAACGCCAGAAGCCCACCGGAGGGAAGTTATCAGGGCAAAGGGCTTTTTTGAAGGGGTACTGACTGTCATGGGGACCCCTGAATTCAGGGCCCCCCTTCCCTATGCCCCACCGCTGAGTCGAAGTCAGGAGCTCAAGGACACGCCGGGAGTGTCAGCGTCCCCGTCTCAAGCAGCGGGAGCCTCGACCCTGGGTAAGGCAATTTGTTAATTAATAATTAATAAATATTGAAAAAGCCCTTTTTTTAAATTTTAAATTTGAATGCCTTTGTTTCTACGTTACAAACGATGCTATCGTAGAAATGCAGTTATTGGGTCTCCAAAGAAGTCGGTGGAGAAAGCTTTGGTGCGAGAGAAAGTGGAAGTGAAAGTGTGGAAGTAGGGGGTTTCCATGGAAACTCCCTAACCAAGCCACGCTTTCACTTCAACCCTCCCTTTCCCATTTACTCTACAACTTTTACCCCTTAAATTCAACCAACTTTTTTTTAGGAATGGTTCATCTGGACATAAGGGCATAAGGTTTCAGTTAGTTGAGCCTGTTTTTAACTTGTGTTTGAATAGTTAGATAATTAAAATAATAATTTAAAATAAAGTTGTTTTCACTGAATTCCATTAGGGCTGTTAACATTCTATTATTGTTTGGTAATTTTTAAATACCATTCAACGACTAATTGTTAAGTCGTGACAATGCCCTCCCGCTGGAATGTGAATGAGACATGTTTATAATTTTTGATTTTTATTATTAGGTAGTTTTTACGACGGTTCAACTATTATTTACTTTTAGAATTTACGTTCAGACATAAGCATTTTGACGGCCCAATTTTTTAAAAATTGCTTTATTGTGACACCGCAGGAATTTTGACTAGTGATTATAATGACTGTCACAGTTGCATTTTAGCCAAGTAGGTTACAGGGAAGTGGGTTTTATTTACGTTAAGTATTACCATTATTTTATAAGTGTCACATTCGTTTAGGACATTCAACTCGGTATTTCGGGCGATCTAAATAATTTGATGATCCCGTGAATTTTGTAGACATTCGATGCATTACTATTTTATAACGAGTTAATTTCACTAAATTCACAAAACTTCTTCATTCATAATTCATGCACGTGATTCAAGGTTTATGAAGGATAGATTGGACACGAAATTTGTTCTATGACATCTTAAACGAAATTGGGCTTTTAAAATTTTCCAGTAAAATCCCCCATGATGCTGCGTATGAGTCCTACCACTTTAGAGGATCTTTCATTGGGGAAAGTGTCTGAGTCAGAGGAGAAAGGTGTCTGGAGGCTGGAATCCTATTTTAGGGACGCTACTTTCTCCGGCTGAAAAGGCGACGCGGAGAAAGTTTGTTAGAGGTGAGCGAGGTCATTGGGTCGTTGGTCCCTCTTCCAGGAATGTTCCAGGAAAAAAAGCAATTGATCCTCTTTTTGCTCAATGGATTTGTAAAAGATGATTGGCCTAAAAGCTCCTGTCCTTGAGCCCTACAGATCAGTTGACTGTTTATGGAATATGATCTGCTGGAAGGCCTATTAGGCAAGATTATGAATGCTTCTTCAAAGATCACTTTTCTGGTGCAATCCCACCCAAAAGCAAAGTAAACAAAATGTTAGGGATCCTAACTAACAAAAGCGTAACCGCATCCCTCTCCCCCTAATGGAATCTCGTCCAATTAGAGAATTACGCTCTGGAAACGTATCTCTGTATCGTACGTTTTTCATCCGTAAGTGGCCTTGAGGGCTCCCACTGGGTCTTTGTGGAGGAGCGGTGCCCTTGAACTCCTCCCGTGAGTTCAGGGCACGGTGGCGGCGTCCGCACGGCGTTTTTTTCTCCTGGCGGTTTTTTTCTCTTTGTTTCTCCTCTCAGAATGCGGAGAGGTGTGTTGATACGTGTCTTAAGTGGGATGCTGTGGGTGAATCTCTGTTATTTTGCATACACAACACCTTAATCGTCGATTATTGCAATGTTGTCCAGTCTCTTTTTGGGTGTCCTTGGTAGAGAGCCATTAGGCAGACAAGGAGGCAGTGAACTCTGACTGCCTGAGTGCGCAGTTCCAGGGACTTCTTTTTCCTCCACTTAACTTTTACTCTTGCTCTCAATTTCACACGAACTCCTTCTTCTGCCTCTGCTAGTTCAAGTTCAAGTTCAGATCACCAAGCACACGCTTCCAGGATCTCCAGCCAAAAATAAATAGACCGCTTTTCTGGAATGGAGAGAAAGAGCACTGAGACCTTCAGGGTCCCCCTGCCCTACGTTTCGCCCAAGGACCCCTCTCTCCCTCCTCCGAGAGCCAAGGGCTCCTCCGACTCAAATACTCATCTCCCCCTAGGTAAGCTCCTCCGTCTGCAATTTTACTCTACTTTTCACTTTCGTGCCCTTGAAGGGCGTCCTTGCCCTAGTACAAGGAGGCCCTTAAATTAAGGCACTCGGGTACTTGGCCCTTACTTTTCCTTTCATTGGAATTTTTTCCTGGGGAAGTTCCCCTACGCACAGGAACGCATTTTTTGTTCAGTAGAACGAGAGGGGGAGACGCCGGAGCGTTTGCCGGGTTGGTTTTTATTACCCGGCAAGTATTTTTTTCCTGGTCTGCGTTTCCCTACTGCCCGGGTAGACTGCGAGGGTGTTGTCAATGGCAACACCCTTCCTTGGCCGCACGTGGAAGTTAGGGGAGCCTTTTCCTATTTTTTGTTGCAGTAGTTCAACTACTTAAATTCCATCGTCCTGCTTCCGCCTTTGGGACACGCTTCCCATATTTGTTTTTGTGGGGCTGAAATTGTCCATGAGGCCTCCGATGAAGCAGCAGCGTTCGCGGCTGGGGTTTCCAGGATTGGTCGATTTCTAAACAAAATTTCAACGTAATGCCCCTAACGGAAACTCCCCAGCCGGAGGGTCACCTTTACTTTGTACAGAAAGCTCCCAAAAGAAGGACATTAGAAGAATCTTCGATTTGTTCGGTTTTAGAATTGTCTACAAGATTCTAAAATTTAGAATTTGGCATTCAGAAATTCAGAATTTCCTACAGCAGAATTAAAAAGAAACCCAGTAGCTAAGTGACTCCTCATTAAAAGTCAAGTTTCTCAAATTGTTTTTAACCAAAACTTTTGTATGAGGGGGACACTTACGGCCAATAAAAATGCAGGGTTTTCTGGTTAGTGGTAATAGTGATGCAAGGAGAGCTCAAGTGGCTACTAATGCAGGAGGTGTATGCTGGAGAAGTGGTCTTAATTAGGTATGATTAATTAGTGCTGAGCTTAGGAGGCTTTTGTGGTCATTTGCTGTGATTGGTTGGAGTGGAGGCGAGTGAAGGTTATTGGGTCGTTACTCTCTGTTTCAGTAGAGCAAGGAGACTTTCTTGCGTAGTGTGGCGCTCCATGCCAAAAGCGGCCTTTCAAGCACCACTTCACGGATGGGCACTCTGTCGTTGAGAGTCTCCCCAGTGAAGGCCTTCTGAGCTTGAGGTTAGGCCCACTAGAGGGTAGCGCTTCAGCGGTCCTTACCGCTACCAATTCCACAGAAGCCTCATCGCTTCGCTATGAGTTCATCGCGAGAGGGTTGCTCTGGGACTTTCAAAGCAACGGCACTCGTAGCAGCATAGTATTCATAGCACAACACTGTTCAAAAGCATCCAGATTCTTTTTTTTCTTCCTGAGGAGGGTGAATGGGGCAGACGCAGTTGCTTGTTCCAACTCGGTCTTTCCGCACAGTGGAATATAGGGAAAGCACCGTTCCAATTCTAGAAAGTGGTGGTGTTCCCTTGGAACTTCTTTTCCCTCCTTGGAACTTTCTGTCACTGCCTCTTCAGCTTTGGTCCAAGAATCACGGACTGTGTCCAGTTTCCAGGGTGCCCAAAAAACCTTCTTTTTTTCAAAAACACGAGCAAGAAGAGCTGAATTGACTCCAGGAAAATGACGCTTACGAGTCGAGTTGAACCTATTTGTCGACGGGAGGGAGAAAGTAGTGACACGGCGTCCGAAGGTGACACCGAATCGGACGTTGACAATGCATCTCTAGTCGATTTCGAAGAGTCGTCATCAGGTACGCTTCCTTTTTCAAATTTCGCCCGTGGCCCATCATTTCCTGAAAATTTAAAGTACCCTTTGAATTTCAATTGTACTTGGAAATACTTAGTTAATTTAAATCAGTCCCTTGGAAAAATTGGCATTGGAAGCTATTTTGGGAGGTCATATTTCAGCGAGCGTTTGTTGGACGACCCTAAAAGTCGGAACAATGGAGTTGGGTTTCGAACAATGGAAAAAAAAATTCCAGAGAACTTTCTTTGAATGACCCTTAAGCTTTGGCACTTTGATTGTTGTATTTTTGGGTTAAGTGCTATTTCATACGAATTAGTACAACTATCGTCAGCCTCTGGGCTCTGTTGGTACATATGTGTTAGAGTGGGCTGAGTTCATCGTCCGGGAACTGGGCCAACACTCTCACTTACGTAATCTAGGTCACCCTACTCCTCTTTTAGCAGCCAGAGTTCAACAATGACAGGGCCGCATTGGCAAGCATCTCCAGAAATATGACCCTACAAATTAATTAGCCTCATCAGCATCTCCAATTTCTTGTCATTAAGGCCCCTCCTGGAGACGCCTGTCCAGAGTCCTTGTCCTCTCGCCCCATTTCCCTGCTTTACTACTCCTCTGACGGAGTGAGGAGAACGTGTCTGGGGTGAACGGCCGGGAAGTGGGTCACCACTCTCACTTGCAGAGTTGGGCACTCGCCATAGTCTGTGGGGTCTCCTTATGCAACCGTAAGGAGGCTGGCACCATAGGATGAGGCTATGACCCTCTACTACGACGGCCCAACTATGCGCTCCTTTCTTAAGCCTCTCCTGGAGATCCTCCTCAGTTCGATGCCCCCAAAGTGGGTCACCTCAATCTCAATGCCTCCAAACCCCAAAACACTTTCGTTGGCTCACCCTTATTAGTCAGGAAGAGGCCCTTTTATCTGCGGCACCGGGAGTCCAGAGGCCTTTTTTTGCCCATCAATGACTTCCTCTTCCCAGAAGAACTATTCTTGGGGAAAGGAGGAAGTGGGAAAGCTGGAAAAAGGCAGCTTTGGTTAGTAGATGAGGAGCACGCTTGGGCACCTGGAGCTAGGGCGGCCCTCAGAGGCGTGCAGGAGATATGGGGCCCACTTTCCTCGTGCCATAGTGGATTGGTGGTGGAGATTTCTGGAATGCGTGCGTGGGTTGAATGTCCTGGAAGTGGGTCAGTCGGTGGTGAATCAATGGATGCGGAGGGCGGATAAGGAAAGTGGGGCAACGGCCTCTACTGAACCCCTCTGCCGATCTGGATGGCAGAAATGGGCACTTCATTGCGTAAGACCAAAGTCAATAGGACGCTTCCCTCCTGCCTGCATACTTCCCAAGGGATACACACAAACAGATAGAAACAGATAAAGGAGCCCTTTCCAAACTGTTTAACAATGATAAGGCTTGGCCAACAAGATCACAATGCGTGTGGGCCCACTCGTGCGTACTCAAAACTTTCAAAAGTCTCTCTTACCACTACCAATTTAAAACGATGATGGATTGAATGCCAAGATTTAAAAAAAATGTGCATTCTATTTGCCACTCAACAAATGTACATCCCTTCTAAAGCTCATTTTAAAAATTATTCAAAACAAATCTCTTAAAATTTTCAAAAATTGCAAGTAGACGTTGTTTAAAAAAAGAGAACTTGGATTTTCCATTTGACGAGGGTGGCGTTGTGATTGAAAAAGGTTGTTAAAATGACGGATTTTACGTGTACCTCGTGTTTTCAAACTGGTTTCTAATTTGATTTGATTTTTTGAACTGGAAACTATTAATAAGTAAATCATTATTTACAGTGTCACGTTTTTGGGACTGTTTGAGTTTTTGGAATTATTTTGGATTTGGTTCATTTTTTTTTCAAAATACGGTCGTGACATGTCACTGCATCACAACAGGCGTCATTGGTGAACGTGCTCTGTGCCGTTTGAGGGTGTTTGGCTCTAAATGGGTCATTCACAGGAGTGGTATAGGATAGTGAGAGTTCAGTGACACCAGAGGGGAAGTGGAGTGAATCAGAAGAGTTAGAAACTTTGGGAAGGCTTGCTTGGTTATAGGCAGAAGTAGAGTTGTGCGCGGCTCTGCGTGCGCCTATGCCTCTCTTGCTCCACCGGTGGGTTAGGGAAAGTGGGACATGGCAATGACCGGCTGAGCCTACGTAAGGCACATTCTTCGTAAGAGCCTCGCTCACATCGAAATGGGCCACTCAGCATCCCCAATCCCCACTTAGGTAGTACCCCAAGGAAGAGAGAAGGGTCAACGACCCCGTACCCACAGACAAAGACCCTGTGGAACTCCCTGTCGAGAGAGTTCCGCACTCACCTATAGGCCTCATTAGCTCAACCACTTACCCCAACCACTCCAGCCACTTACAAAAGGAAACTGCCTCTTAGGCGAGTACCGTTATTTCCACAAATGTCCAGCAGCAAAAAAGGGCTCTAATCCTTCTTTTTTTTTCAAAAGACTAAACTCTTTTGAAATGCAAAGGTACTTTAAAGGGCCCACTTGGTGGAAGGGCCCTTGAGAAGCCTAATGGTCCCGAGTACGTTGACCCCAATCTAATTCCCCACTCTCAAGGAAGAGCCGCCCTCATTTCCCTGCCGTCCAAGTTTCTTCACCTCCGTCCAATGACCCAGTCTGACGTCACACACTCTCTAGCTGCGCTCAGGTACAAATGCTTTGCTGATGCTGCCAGTAGTGTTAAGACAGGTAGAAATGCTGCTGGTTCGCAATGCTGCCTTGGACTCAATAACGACGAGCAGAACACGAGAGACAATGCAGTCGAAACGGGGAGTGTAAACAAAGGAGATGAGGTAAGAGACCCACTTAGGCCGCGCACCATGCCACTTAGCTACTCTGACTCAGAGAAAGGGGCAGGTAGATGAACTCTGCACAAACAAAATCATTACTATCGACGATAGCTTTCCAAGGAGACCAAGTCAGCACAAGCCAGCTCTCCAGGCAAGGGTTGAACGCCCGCTAACCATCAAAACAAGAAGGCCCATTAGTTGCGATGAATTCTATAAGCAGCGATGAATATCACCTTTTTTTGCTTACCCAAAAAGGTTTACTTTTCCCTTCTCTTTTTTCCTCTCTTCTCTCCTTTGGAGGTCACTAGTGAGCTAGGAGAAAAGGGGAGCCCTTTTTTCAAGGTGACGCTTGTCCGAAGGGCCCTTTGCCTCCTCTCCTTGAAGGGTCCTTGGCTCAAAGGGTTAAAAATAGTGTGTCCAAGGGCAAAGGACCTTCCTAAAGGAACAAAGACGGAAAGGCACATTAACCTTCAGCGGAGGAAAAAAAATGGATTTGGAGGTTATCCGCTTCTCTCTCGGCTTCGGAGTTGAACGGACTCCCTTCTCCGCCTCTGCTGCCCTCCCTCTGGACCTCTATTCATCGCACATCGCAGAGAGGCCTACTATTCGTCGCGTCCTCTTTTTTCCCTTTCATCGCAAAGCAAAGGAGGGAGAGACGGAGTCCCTCTGTGCTATTTTCCAACGCTGCTCCACTGCCTCCTCGCACTAGAACCCAGTCCCTGGCCATGGACTCGCGATGAAAACTCATAGCAGGAGATGGAGGAGTTTTGAAGGTCAAGAGCCGCCTTCCGTTCAATGAACCTTCGAGGCTTCGAGTCCAAAATAAATGTTAGAGACTCGGTCCAGCCTCTCCTTCACTTTCACTTACAAAACAACTTCCACACAATCAACTACTCAAACCCACTTTCAATTTTTAAAACAACAATTACTACTGGAACAATATCACCAAGTATCCAGTACATACTAGTTCAATAACATACTGGACACTAGAAGTAAACAAGGTCTAGGGACGTCTAGGTTTGATGGACAGTAGCTTAAAGTGTCACTAAAACTGTGTTGGCAGTAATCAAAAGCCAATTAGTGCTGTTCAAATAAGTGTTGAAAAACAAACTTTTTCAAAATGTCTCACTCCTCCACTTATTTTGCGGATAGCTCATCTTCACCGGATATTGGTACAGAAATAGAATTTTTGTTTTTGAAAGTTTGCATAAGCTTTGAAGTGACAGCCGGTTACTGAACCGGTGTTTTGGAGGGAAAATTGAATCTTTTGACATTTGAAAATTTGGGGGTTTTCATAAAAGCACATGTTGCTTGTTGCATCGTTTTTAAAACAAAACAATTTTCGAGCACATGTGCTAATTTTTTTAAATTTGGGTTGATTTGTTTGAAGTTTAGAAAAAGGTGTTTTTAGTTAATTTAGAGTTATGAAGGAAGCCCTCGATTAACGGTGTGATTTGTTTGATTTCCAGAATTTGATGGGACAACGGTTCTGTGTCGTGTCTGTGGAGACAAGGCGAGCGGTTTCCATTATGG